>UESW01004659.1:758860-1016798 GCA_900491605.1 Calamus simplicifolius
GTCATAATCCATCATGAAGCTACAATTCTCTAAACCAATGAGGCCCAAAAAGTCATCAGGAATATTGAATGACTCTGGCCAAATAAGCCTCGAAAGGTGATCATCTGCCATGAAGTACCAATCACCCGGATCATAGGGGATGAATCCGATCCCATCGGTTTTAACATTCTATCTATAAAAGTTATGGCTCATCATGAGATTCCAATCTTATCAAGCAAGCCATACAGGCTCGAAGGATAAAAAAAAAAGGTAAGAGGGACCCCTGACCACGGTATGAGCATAAAAGCAAACACTTAGAGAATTCTCTTATCTTCTTCCTAACTCTCATTCGAGCTTCCTCAAGCTCACAGCTGTGATACTGCATCAGAGGGTCCCTACCGAAATATCTGGTCCCTAGGACTTCTTGCAGGTCTTGGCACCGAAGTGAAGCTCCTCTAGCAAGCTCACGGCACATCCATTGACACTTAAGATGTTAGCTCAAGGTGATTGGGCATCATCACTCTACTTTCTCATGAAAAACATTTTTTAGTCAAAAATTATTTTCTATATCAAACCATCAATTTTTAAGCTAGCTTTTCTTTCTACCATAGAAAATATTTTTTTTCTATTGTGAAACTTTTTTTTCTTTATTAATTTTCATTGATCATTTCTATAACTGGTTCTCTTTTCTTATAAGAATATTAATTTTCATTGATCATTTCTCTAATTTCTTTTTCTTTTAGTTGAATACTATTTTTGTTATATCAAACTATTAATTTTTTTAGCCAATCAATTTTTTTAACTGATTTAATTTTTCAATTAATAAAAATTAACTATTTTTATTAATTTTTCTTTTTTTCTATGAGAAACAATTGTTTGGCCAAAAACTATTTTTTATATCAAACTATTAATTTTTTAATCAATATCTTTTTTCTTTTAGCATAGGAACAATTTTTTTCTATCTAAAACATTTTTACATTAAACTATTTATTTTTTTAGCTAAATCTTTTTCTTTTTTTATTGAAAACCCTTTTTCTATTGGAAACCTTTATTCTTACAATAAACTATGAATTTTTGTTAGCCAATTCTTTTTCTTTTTTTTTCAGGCTGATCAAATTATTATTGTTTTTAGCTGGTTTATTTTTTTAAGCTAATCAAACTATTAATTTTTTTTTGTTCTTTTTCTCTTTTCTTATAAAAATTATTTTTTAAGTCGAAACTAATTTTTTTATATCAAACGATTTATTTTTTCAATATATTCTTTTTTTTCTCATAAAGAACATTGTTTTTAAGCCAAAAACTTTTTTTAACATCAAACTATTAATTTTTCTTTAACTAGCTCATTTTCTTTTTTTCATGAAAAATATTTTTTTGAGCTGGAAACCTTTTTTAATCAAGCTATTAATTTTTTTATTTTTTTCTTTTTTTATCATAGAGAATTTTTTTAAGCCATAAACTATTTTTAGTCAAACTATTAATTTTTAAATGCACATTTTTCTTTTTTAAAACTATAATTTTTTTAGCCGATTAAACTATTACATTTTTTTAGATGGTTTAATTTTATTTAAATAATTAAATTATTGATCAAATTTATTTTTTTCTTTTTTTGGATGGTTTATTTAGCTAGGGAACAATTTTTTTAGTGGGAAGCTATTTATTTTTTACTTTAAATTATTCATCAAAAACAATGATTCACTTTTTCAAAGAAAGACAAAGAGTAAGGTTAAAATTTTAGTTATATAATATTTTAGTCAATTAAAGGCTTTAATATTTTATTAAATTTTTTAATTTTTTTTAGTAACTAAAATCAATCATTTCTCTCAACTATTAAGATGCAGCAAGATCAATCAATATCAATAGAAAAATGTAGATAAAGGCGAAATATGCTCTAGTATTAGCATATAAAATAAGAAAGTAGTATATATATATATATATATATATATATATATATATATATAAAATATATTATATAATTTAAAATGCTTATAATTAAATTTAATTTTTTATATTTTTTAATATTAAAATGCAACAAGGTGAGATAATATTGATAGTAAAAATAATTTTTAAAAATAATTCATGCAAAGATAATATATGGCTTTACTAGAAGAATATATGTATTTAAATTTTTTATGAATTTATGATATATATTAGGTTGAATAAAATGTAATCATGTTTTTGATTATGAAATTTGTTTCATTTAAATAATTTTATAGTTATATATAATTAATTAAAATTTATAAATTTTAATATTTTTATAATTATAAATAATTAAATATATATATAATGATTTAAAAAAATAATTTTTTTATAATTAGATTTATTTTTGCACGATTTTTCTACAGTTGCTTGCGGATGATGTCATTGATGATGTCTAATAAGATCATAAAGAAAAATTTGATCGATTGAGATATCGCATCAACTTTAACACGTGCCCGCTCATTACGGGAGCGTACGATTAATGGATTAATAAAATTGTTCCACGTGGGTGGCAGCAATACCTACTCCGTTGACTTCAGAAGTCTAGCCAGCCGGTGTTATAATTGAAGGGAGGTGAGCTCGAAGCATCCGAAGGTCTTTCTCCTTGAATCAACAAAGCCCAACTTTTTCTCCTAAAATTCTCTTCTGAGATGGCGGAGGTTGCATTGGCGGCCGCAGATTTGGTTGCAAGCCCAGTGATAGACAAGGTTATATCTGTTTTAGAGGAGAACTACGACTCGTTTCGAGGGATGGTGGATTGGCTAGTCTCTCTAGAGTGCCCTCTTCGACGCATCGACGGCGCAATCAAAGCAGTTGAGACAAGGCTGATCAAGAACCCGTCCCTTATCGCATGGCAAAGGCAAGCCAAAGATGCTGTTTTTAGAGCAGAAGATGTATGTGATGGTCTGGAATCCAAATCCCTTATTCACTATGTGAAAAGGGGAAATCAGGTGCGTGCTTTTAATTTCGCTAAGCGGATGGTTTTTGGCGACGATGATTTCAACAATTTGAAGATGCTTGTGAAAATAATTGAAAATCTTGACCGTAGTATACCAGAGTTAAATATACACATGGAAGAAAATCTTGGATTCAGAATTAATAAGTACTCCCCAAACCCCCAAGAAATGATTGGACGAAATAAGGAGACAAATGTTATAATAAACATGTTATTGAGTTACAAAGAAGAAGCCGGCACTAGTACTACTCCAAGCTTGGTTGTCGTTCCCATAGTTGGGATAGGGGGCGTTGGCAAAACTACGCTTGCAATGCATATTTTTAATAATGAGAAGCTTTTATCTCATGGCAAAAGTCAAGAAAATCATTTTCGATTGAGTGCATGGTTAGATGTCCATGATAGTTTTAATGGTAAAAATGTTAAAAATATTGCAAGTAAATTGGTGTCCATTCTCTCACAAAATCAAGAAACATGTAAAATAGTAGGAGGGGATAATCGTTATATATGATGGTTTGGAGTACAACTTGAAAAAACTTGAGAATATGACAAAGAACAAGAGGTTTTTGATCGTCCTTGATGACGTACAGGATGTGGACGAAGATTGTTGGAGACAATTGAAAACAGTTTTGGCATGTGGAGCAAAGGGAAGCTCTGTATTGGTAACAACTCAATATCAAAGAGTAGCAAAAGCCATGAAAACTGTAGAACCAGTACAATTAGATCTTCTGAACGAAGGTGACTATCAGAAACTTTTAGAACAATGTGCTTATAGTGAATCGATTCTTGAGGAACAGCTAAAGCAAAATTTTCAATCAATTGCTATGAACATATCTAAAACCTTGCAAGGGTTGCCTCCAGCAGGAAAGGCATTAGGAGAGGAATTAAGCAACGAAAGGACTCTAGCTAAATGGAACAGCATTTTGAAAAGTAAATGGTGGGAATGGAGAACTGTTTTGGGCCGTGTACTACCATCTTTGGGATTAAATTATCAAAAACTAAAAGCAAATCAGAAGCGATGCTTTGCTTATTGTTCCATATTTCCCAAGGGATATAGTTTTGTAGAAGAACGATTGGTACACATGTGGATGGCTCAAGGTTTCATCTATCCCAATATTGGGGGTGAAATGAGCATAGAAGAAATCGGGAGACAGATATTCACCGAACTTGTCGATAGGAATTTCTTCCAAAAAATATCAGAAAATGAGTATATAATGGCTGATGTGATCAGAGAATTGGCAGTATATCTTTCTTTGGATGATAGTTTTGTGGTCAATGATGAGACTGAAATTGAAAAAATTCCATCATCGGTGTACCACCTAACTATTAATTCTAGCAAATTGGATGTATTTACAGATATCAGCTTTAAAAAAGTGAGAACTATTCTATTCTTTGGCAAATATGAAACAAAGGAATTTTATAAGGTCCTTAGGGACATTTTAAGTTGCTCAAAAAGCCTGCGAGTGTTGGATTTATCTCACACTGGTACAGAAATCCGAAAACTGCCGGAAGCTATTTGTGACTTGTCACACCTACGGTACCTAGATATCTCTAACACTAAAATCAGTATTTTGCCCAAGTTATTTTGTAAGCTTTCCCATCTACAGGTGCTGAACTTGCAACATTGTCATTTTAATGGGTTACCTGAAGGTATGAACAAATTGATCAGCTTGCGTCATTTATGTGTAGAATCTAAGACAGTGTCTCTAATATCTGGGATTGAGAAACTTATTTGTCTTCAAGAACTAAAGGAATTTCATGTTAGAAAGGAGAAGGTTCACAAGATAGAAGAATTAAAGAACATGAAAAATCTTCGGGGACAGCTATTAATTCAGAATCTTGAAAATGTTGATAGCAAAGAAGAGGCCACGAATGCAAAACTAAAAGAAAAAAAAATGTCTTGATGCATTGCGGCTTTATTTTGAGATAAGGGATGGAATGGGGACTGAATCGAGCTTCATTCCAAGAACAATGGGGGAGCTACTTGAAGGCCTCGAACCTTGTTGTGATCTCAAGGAATCAAAGGTTATCACGGTGATATTTCCAAGTTGGTTGGTGAATAGAGAACGTTTTACTTGGCTGACGTCTATTCATCTATGTTCTTGTGGCTGGCTGACAATCCTCCCACCCCTTGGGCAACTTTCCCTTCTTAGGGCTCTGCATATTGAAACAATGCCTGCACCAAAAAAAAATGGTGTTGAACTCTATGGCGAAGATGATGAGGTGTTTCCATCTTTGGAGGATCTGAGACTAAAAGACTTGAGGGAATGTGAGTGGTCAGAAGTAGAAGGCCCCTGGTTATTTCCTCGCCTCCAGAGACTCCACATAAAGCAATGTATGAAGTTGACAGAACTGGCCATCCTCAGACTGAACTTACCAGTTGCAGAGCTCAAAATCAACTCATGTGGTGACCTTGGCAGTTCATTAACTGAATGCCTACAAAGATTCACCTTGCTCACCCTCTTAGAGATTTCTAATTATCAGTACATGACATCTCTATCATATCATTGTGTAACCTAGCTGCCCTTGAAGATTTATGCCTTTCGGACTGCCCAAAGCTGACTTTCCAAGAGGATTTACAGGCCCTCACTAACCTGAAGAAATTAAAGATCGCAGGATGTCCAATGTTGTGCAATATCTTACAGCCTCAACAACCACAAAAGATGCGGGGTTTGCAATCTCTCAATTATCTACTTATGGATCATGACCTCCTTGTCAACAATCCAGGGATTCTCTTGGGAAGCCTACCAGCACTCCAGATTCTGAATATTTCCAGTTGCAGTCTTGTTTGTTTTAGTAAGGAGCAGGGGATGTGGCTTCAGCAACTGACCTCACTCCAAGAGCTTAAGTTTTCTAATTGCCACAAACTCAAGCTTCTTCCTCTAATTTGGCGACCCTTACCGTGCTCAAGAAGTTGACCGTGCATGACTGTCCTGAGATCACGTCATTGCCCAAGAATGTCTTACCTGCCTCACTTAAAGAATTGCATTTCTCTGGATGCCTGCGGTTGAAGCAACAATGCCAAAAGGCCAGAGGACCTGAATGGCCAAATATTGCTCACGTACCTTTGATATGTATTGACCAGGAAATCATACAAATGTCTGCTACTTACAATTGCGTAGGTATATAATTATCTTTTGTTTTCGTATGCATTACATTTGCTTTGTGTATTAACGATTTCGAATTATAGTAATGTACAAGGATGATGGATTATGAAGGACAGTATTATCCGCCCTCCCATTCTTCTTTTCTTCCTAATATCTTATTTCAGTGAAGTACGTATTTCTATGGCTTAAAGACATTAGTAAACTCTCTGTAATCAGATCTCCGATTCAAGAAAATCCAGTTTCTATAGTTTGTGCTAGCAATACATTTTTTGAAGTTCCAAAGGTAGTCTATTGCACCTAAAGAACAATTCGATCCTTGTACAAGATATAATGCCTGATTTGTGCTCAATCTGTTCATTAGCATCTTATTTGTCTCTCCATGTGCTGCTATGAAGGAGCCTTATTTAGGAATTTGATGGGATTCAGTGAATTTTTTGAGGACAGATGAGATTAGGTTTGTTAATAACCAAAATGTTCAGGATATTAACAGGTTTGTAGAAATAACAGCTAAGATTGTGCTTAACCAATATCATCTGAGTACAGGTTTAGGACTTCATTGTCCACAATCGCCTTATTCACTTTCATTATTTAAAGTCTCATGTTATGGCTTGCTGATCTTGCTTGGGGAATTGTATGTCACAATATGCCAGATCTTGAAGGAGCATTGCCTTCAGGAGTAGGGAGCTGATTGGCCAAAGACAGTTGGCGTCCCCCACTGCATGTGAATGAGGGAACTGTACTATAAGAAGATTTAGCAAAGTCACTACTATTTCTGTTCTTTAGGTCCACTCTCAGTTTATTTCCTCTATCCATCAGTAACATTTTGCATTATCCATATATTAATGGCCTGATCACAATATTATATAAGGACAACAGTTTGCTTGAGTCCTTATTTTCCAGCTTGTTTTCCTTTTCTGTTTTCTTTACTCAGATTCATGTTCCAATTGCTTGAAGAGCTCACTGGCCTGACTGGGGATTCTCTCATTAAATCGCAGATATGTGGTGGTATATGTTTGAGGCTTTAAGCACGCATTCTCTATTTCCTGGCATTTGAAATTTCCAAGGATTTCTCAAGCTGATGGACTCTGGAGGGCATTGTGCAAAGGTATCAGCAGAAAATCATGATTTAGTTTCCATAGCGTGTGGCTTTTGCAGCAAATTCAGTTCAAAGCGTTATATATACTCTTCTAACACCTGATCAGTTATTCATTGCTTCTGATAGGTTGTCATGGAGCAGCCTACCTTTATAGTATGTGACGGGCTTCGGCATTACAAAACTGTTTCAGACCACTTCACGGCGCTGGGCAGACCCTTGAATCAGTTCTCATCATGTATTGCTAAGCATCTCAATTTGAAACCCCAGGACATACTGTGATGTTCCACCTGGTAACCAGCTTCCAAGTGTTCTAAACTAGAAAGAAATTTTAAAGATCCTGACATGTATGGAGAAGTCTCATTTGGAACGCCGCAACTCTCTGCTCTGTTTTTCACCTATTTTCTTTTCTTCTCTTTCCCTTCTTTCCTTTTCCTTTAGATGATAAATTGCAGAGTTGTTGAAGTTGAATATGAGTTGCTTGGAGTGTCCCAAAATATGATGTAAGAGGTCACTGGATGTTACCATTAATTCAGTTTCTTTTATCTAACTTGCTATGATTTTTTTCATCAACCTTGCATGAGAGCTAATATGGATCGGATGAGGAGATGAGATACTGAGCAAATTTTTTTGCAAGCCTAGAATATCAGTTAAGATAAATACAATGAATATCAGGTATAGCATTTGAAGAGGCATTTCTATTAGCAAAAAATTTTATAAAATTTCAGATAAATATAGAAATAGCAATGTGAATACAGGGTTCTTGAGCACCCCAAAAGTTGGGAGTCATATTTGCAAGATTTATGAACATTACTGTTACCACTGATGATCAGGTGCCTCAATTAAATGCGTGCACCGTTAGAAAGGAGGCTCTAGAAGAATTTTAAAAAAAAAAAAAATTCAAAAGGCAGCGCTAAATTTTGTTTCTACTGAACTTTCTTTTTCTTTCTTTGCAATAAACTAACAAAATATGTAATGAATCCTTTGTCCGGCCCCAAGTTTTATGATCCAAAATAAGAGAGCACATGCCCACATATTTCTCAAAAGATATAAAACTAATTCCAACATAATGAAATAACGAATGCCTGTTTATGATTCGGGGTTGAGGGTGCATGAATTGTTGAATAGATCTCCTAAACACAAACAGAGCTCCTATAACTTGGACCCCATTTGAGCATCCAGCAAGCCACTTCTTAATCATCCGTGATGGTTACTTGCAAACAAAGCACAAAAGTATACCAGTGTCGATGTCATCACTCTAGGTTAGCCAACTGCAAAAGATCCAAGTATTTGGTCATACGATTTGTCAAAGCTCCAAGTCTCCCAGAAACAATGTCAAGCTTAGACTTTCATACATCATACACGAGGCTGAACTTCATAACAACTGGAATGAACAAGATTAAAAATGCCACAAAAGCCCCAAATATATGATGTGAAATTCAATATGTTGCACTCAGCTGTGGCTTCTTCTGTAGTTTCTTCAGAGGCAGATGAGATGACAATGGCCAGTTTGAAACAACATTGGCAAATTCAGATAAGCCTCAATTTGCATGGAGGAATTGGCTGCCATGGGAAAAAATCCTCGAGTAGGAAGTTCATTAAATAAAAGAAGAGCGAAACCCATCCACATTACAATTATTAGAACTGGTGAGAGTGAGAAGGCCTGAAAAATTGAATACAACATGCTGTTAGCATTACATGGGGGAAACTATATTCGCTACCAGCAAAGACCACATCATAACTCGAGGTGCACTGCAAGTAAATATACATTTTACTATTATGAGTCAAGAAACATGCATGTTGCACATTCTGTGGATGATAATAGCATAATAGGAACACCACAACTACCTTGATGATGCCAAGTCACCTTCCTCAAACGCCGGGGAAGACGGACGTCCTTCTCCTCGGAGCCCTGCAAGAAAAGTCCCCGGAGACCGGTGGTACCGGTAGGGACCCTACGACGATCAAGTTAGTCACTTGGGCTCAGACAAAGAACCGCTCAGCGGAGAGGAGCTGAGGCAGTTAGGGTTTTGCTAGGAGGAAGAAAGCTTGAAAAATCAGAGTTCAGATCCCTACTTACAGTGCGGGCACGTGCTTTTATCCTGTCCGAATATCCTGTCTTACTGTTTCGGAAGATCACCGTCGTACCATCGCTGCGCATGCCGGAGACATCCCGTACTACCTGTCAACGTGATATCATACGTGTCCAACAGCTGCGATGGCATTTAGTGCGCGCCGTTGGCTGATATGACCGCACAGTCGCAAGTGGTAGCGAATCGTACGCCGTAACAAGGCACGACCACGCACAGGGACATGCAGTGCACCATACGCCGTTATGAGGTATGGCCCTCCGTAACGGGGTGCAATCACGGGCGTACTGAGAATCACGTGGGCGCGCCGTGTGACCTGGAGTCGTCATTCCTTTCGACGATTGAACTGCATGCTAATCGCTGATGATGCCCACCTACTCTGAGATCGGAAGGGATTCCGGTGGTGGGATGATGCCGGTGCACCCCAAGACCGGTGGGGCGTCTCGGGGTCAAGAGATGATGACCCCACCCCGGGACAGGAAGGGGTCCCGGGGGTGGGATGATGCGGTGCACCCCGAGACCGGTGGGGGGTCTCGAGGTCAAGAGATGATGACCCCACCCCGAGACCGGAAGGGGTTCCGGGGTGGGATGATGCCGGTGCACCCCGAGACCGGTGGGGAGTCTCGGGGTCAAGAGATGATGACCCCACCCCGAGACCGGAAGGGGTCCCGGGGGTGGGATGATGCCGGTGCACCCCGAGACCGATGGGGGGTCTCGGGGTCAAGAGATGATGACCCCACCCCGAGACCGGAAGGGGTCCCGGGGGTGGGATGATGCCGGTGCACCCCGAGACCGGTGGGGCGTCTCGGGGTCAAGAGATGATGACCCCACCCCGGACAGGAAGGGGTCCCGGGGGTGGGGATGCGGTGCACCCCGAGACCGGTGGGGGGTCTCGGGGTCAAGAGATGATGACCCCACCCCGAGACCGGAAGGGGTCCCGGGGTGGGATGATGCCGGTGCACCCCGAGACCGGTGGGGGATCTCGGGGTCAAGAGATGATGACCCCATCCCGGGACCGAAAGGGGTCCCAGGGGTGGGATGATGCCGGTGCACCCCGAGACCGGTGGGGGTCTCGGGGTCAAGAGATGATGACCCCACCCCGAGACCGGAAGGGGTCTCGGGGGTGGGATGATGCCGGTGCATCCCAAGACCGGTGGGGGGTCTCGGGGTCAAGAGATGATGACCCCACCCCGAGACCGGAAGGGGTCCCGGGGGTTGGATGATGCCGGTGCACCTCGAGACCGGTGGGGGGTCTCGGGGTCAAGAGATGATGACCCCACCTCGAGACCGAAAGGGGTCCCGGGGGTGGGATGATGCCGGTACACCCCGAGACCGGTGGGGGGTCTCGAGGTCAAGAGATGATGACCCCACCCCGAGACCGGAAGGGGTCCCGGGGGTGGGATGATGCCGGTGCACCCCGAGACCGGTGGGGGGTCTCGGGGTCAAGAGATGATGACCCCACCCCGAGACCGGAAGGGGTCCCGGGGGTGGGATGATGCCGGTGCACCCCGAGACCGGTGGAGGGTCTCGAGGTCAAGAGATGATGACCCCACCCCGGGACCGAAAGGGGTCCCGGGGGTGGGATGATGCCAATGCACCCCGAGACCGGTGGGGGTCTTGGGGTCAAGAGATGATGACCCCACCCCGGACCAAAAGGGGTCCTGGGGGTGGGATGATGCCGGTGCACCCCGAGACCGATGGGGGGTCTCGGGGTCAAGAGATGATGACCCCACCCTGAGACGAAAGGGGTCCCGGGGGTGGGATGATGCCGGTGCACCCCGAGACCGGTGGGGGGTCTCGGGGTCAAGAGATGATGACCCCACCCCGAGACCGGAAGGGGTCCCGGGGGTGGGATGATGTCGGTGCATCCCGGGACCGGTGGGGGTCTCGGGGTCAAGAGATGACGACCACACCTAGTTAGCTGCCGTTACCTTTTATCCTGATGACGTGGGATCAGTCATATCAGATGCCCCCTCACCCCTGTGGCGAAGCGGGTCCCACCGTTGAGGCGCAAGGGGTGTCCTCCACGTGGCTGATCCCTATCCTCATCTTTTATGCGAACGGCCTGGGGAATGTGAGAAGGCGGCCCTTCGTACACTGTGCCCGCCATGATCGACCTCGAGAGAAAACCGGCCCTTCGAAGTCTGCGCAAAAAGCCGTATCATCATTACCTCTCATTACTGCGACGTCAGCGGGGTCCCACCATTGGCCAGAGGCGTGCCGCACCACGCGCTGGGTGTCCCTCGAGGCGAGCCAACCTATTGCAAGGGGCCATGTGGCTGACGAGACGAGGCGGGATGATTTGAAAACCTGATAAAGTCAAGTAAGGGATTGAATCTGACCATACTGCTTCCCTTGTCATCGTCTCCCTCTGTACCTGCACTCCGATCTCCCCTGCAACCTGAGGGCCTGCATTTGGTTTCCTTTCTTCCAGGTCAGTTCTTCATCCATCCTAGACTTTTGTCCCTTTGCTCATGAGCTCTCCTTCTTGGACCTCGGAGGATGGTTCTCAGAACCGTCCTCCTTCCGAGAGGTACTGCACCTCTCCCGCTCCTTCTCCTTCGCTTGAATGGTCCACTGATTCAGAGGACCGCATCCCCCTGGCCCGCGACGGGTCGCCGGCGGAGCCCCATCGAGGGCCGCCGGTCGGAGGCCGGCGCCTCCTCGACGGCGGAGGGGTCCCCGGAGGGGATTGCCTCCACGGTGATGCGGTTAGATTTGCAAAAATCCAGGCCCGTTACCAGGTTCCCGGGACGTTGAGCTTTTCCTGCCAACTCCCGACGATAGGGTCATCTCCTCCGACCCGGTCGGGTGGCCCTCTATGAGATTTGCCTAAAGGCGGGTCTCCGTCCACCTTTTCCGCCCTTTTTCATCAACCTTCTCAACTATTACTCTTTGGCCCATCTCAACTAGTCCCGAACTCCTACCGCATCGTCAGCGCCTTCGTCATCCTTTGCCATCGCCTGAGTATTACCCCCCGAATCAGTCTTTTTCGATCTTTCTACATCCTTCGGGCTCAAAAAGGTTGGTGGCTATTCCAGCCCCGACCCAATCGGGTCCTAAAACTTCTTCTTCCTCCTCAATCAAGGATGGAAATCCCGATTCTTTTTTGCAAATATTGACCAAGTCAGGCCCTAGTGGGGAGATCCCGACCTCCGAGGGAACGCCGTCGCCATCCATCCTGGGGACCGGGAGGCGTTGGGGCTATTGTTGGCCGCCGAGATCCCCCGATACACCCTGCTGCTGTCGGAGGATAACCTTGAGTCGGCGGGTCTCATCTCCCACCGGGGTAAGCCCTCTCCACCCTTAGCCAAAAATTTTGCTTCTCCCCCCCCCCCCCTTTTTTTTTTTAAAAAATACAACTGATACTGTGCAGCTATGAAGATACCGGCGGCAAAACTCCTGAGGGCCGCCTCTAAGAAGAGGGCCCGGGAAGGGCCACCTGGAGGTCAGCAAGCTCCAGCCCCGAAGCGTCCGATGGCTCGGGCCTCCCCACCGGCTCAGGTCTCCCCACCACCAGCTCCGCAAGATATCCCGGCTATTCCAGAAGTTGATCTCACGGCCGACACCCCGCCAGAGATGGGGGCGACCACGAGAATCCCAGTTGAGGAGCCAGCGCGGAGGGGCCCATATTGGCCGAAGAGCCTCCTGCTCCTGAGGACCGACCCCGCCGGATGCTACCAGGGATTGGGGCGAGGGACCATCTGGCTCCGTGAGTCCACCCCCCGAGAGGTCGCCTAGGAGTGGCCCACGCACCGAGCCAGGGCAGCTGAAACGGCCGAGCGGGGTGGGGTCAAGCCCGGGCCACCCCGAGACTCCCTAAACGACGGTCGCTGGGCTGAGCGAGTCCTGGGCCCGGTCTTTGTTCCCGAGATCCTGGAGACCTCAGCCACCAAAAAGCGAGCGCATTCTTCCAGGATTCCTATGTTGCTGTCGTCAGGGTAAGCGATCTTTCGCCCTTTACCTTATCTTTTCCTTCAGCTGACCTGGAGCTTACGCATGCAGATTGCACACTCCCTGAGGGCCGCCAGGGAGGTAATTCACGGTGGGAAGGTCCTCCTGCGGGAGACGCAGAAGGAGGTTGAGGACGCTCAGTGCCGCGCGAGGCGGCCGAGGAGGCGGAGTCGGCCAGAAGCGCCTGGGCAAGTGAAGTAAAGGCCGCCGAGAACCGGGCGGAGGTTGACGCCAACCGTGCGCGCGCGGCGCTCCTCCAAATGACGGAGGCCGAGAATGCTGTGATGGCCAGGGACCTACATATCTCTGAGCTAACTTCAGCCCTCCAGGAGGCCGAAGGTCGAGCGGGTGCGGCGGAAGAAGAGGCGCGGGCAGCGAAGGAGGAAGCCAGCCGATCCAAAGAGGAGGTGAGCCGCGCCCGGGAGGCCGAGAGGGTTGCAACGGAAGCCCTCGCCAGAGAAGGCCCGGGCCGCTGGGATCATAGAGGAGTACAAGACGTCCGGGCGCTTTACAGACGATTTGGCAGAGGCCTCGGCGGCAGTGTTCCTCGAAGGGTTCCAGCATGGGAAGGAGAAGGTGGCCAGGGACCTGAACTTCCCCCAGGCCCTGGAGGTTGAGCTAGAGCGTTTATCAGACTTGGCCCCTTCCGATGATGAGCCCGCACCAGCAGAGCCGTGAGCTCGCACTTTGTTGTTTTATTCTTCTCTTTCTTTTTTTTTTGCAAGTCCGACGACGTCGGCATTTTGTAATCCTTCCAATTAATGAAAATATTCTTCAAGATGCAGTCTGACTTACCATGAATTTCGTCGATTGACAACACGTAGCCCCGTGACCCCATTAGTCCCGATAGCGCCAGGGGACAACTCTCAACTCGAGCTATTCCGCCTCAGCCATTTAGACCCGAAAGTTGGGACCAGGGAGGGTAGGTTTTTCGGAGCTGAAACGCCGACAGTTAGAGGTTAGGTAGACGGCTCCTCAAGACCATCGGCGCAACGCTTTGCCGAGTGTTGGACCTTGTGCTAAGTAGGCACGTGGCTTTTGGTGCCTGCGGGGGTCGGCCTTTATCTGACCGGCGGGACTTTGTGCTGTCGGGTGTCGGGCTTTAAGTTTAGCGAGCCCGGAGCTTCTTGTGCCATCCGAGGTCGGGCTTGATGCCTGGCCGGTGCAGGGCTTTAGGTGCCGACGGGTGTCGGGCTTCATGCCTGGCTAGTGTAGGGCTTTGGTGCCGGCGCTTGGTCGGACCCGGGCTTTTGTTGCTGAGAGCCGGTGGTACACCGCTCTGCCAGTGGTACACTGGGCTTTATGCCTGGCTGGCCCAGGGCTTTGGTGCCGAGGCTGGACCCGGGCTTTTGTTGCTGAGAGCCGGTGGTACACCGCTCTGCCAGTGGTACACTGGGCTTTATGCCTGGCTGGCCCAGGGCTTTGGTGCCGACGGCCGGAGGTCAGGGCTTTTGTTGCTGAGAGCCGGTGGTACACCGCTCTGCCAGTGGTACACTGGGCTTCATGCCTGGCTGGCCCAGGGCTTTGGTGTGCCGGCCGGAACTTTTGTTGCTGAGAGCCGGTGGTACACCTCTGCCAGTGGTACACTGGGCTTCATGCCTGGCTGGCCCAGGGCTTTGGTGCCGAGTCGGGGGCTTTTGTTGCTGAGAGCCAGTGGTACACTGGGCTTCATGCCTGGCTGGCCCAGGGCTTTGGTGCCGAGCTTTTGTTGCTGAGAGCCGGTGGTACACCGCTCTGCCAGTGGTACACTGGGCTTTGCCTGGCTGGCCCAGGGCTTTGGTGCCGATGGGTGTCGGGCTTCATGCTTGGCTGTGCAGGGCTTTGGTGCCGACGGGTGTCGGGCTTCATGCCTGGCTGGTGCAGGGCTTTGGTGCCGATGGGTGTCGGGCTTCATGCCTGGCTGGTGCAGGGCTTTAGTGCCGATGGGTGTCGGGCTTCATGCCTGGCTGGTAGGGCTTTGGTGCGACGGGTCGGGCTTCATGCCTGGCTGGTGCAGGGCTTTGGTGCCGACGGGTGTCGGGCTTCATGCCTGGCTGGTGCTTTAGTGCCGACGGGTGTCGGGCTTCATGCCTGGCTGGTGCAGGGCTTTATGAAAAGATTTCAGTAGCTAAAATTGAATCTCGTTAATATTAAATGAGGGGTGAAAACCCAAGTGAATACAGGGGTGATACTTGACATGAGAGGAGGAATACATTACTGATAATACCGACGAAGGTTATCTGCATTCCATGTCCTAGGGAGTGGCTTCCCATCAGTTCTTCAATCTTGTAAGCTCCGTGGCGGAGTGTCTCGGCGATCCGGTAAGGCCCCTCCCAATTTGGGGCTAGCTTGCCTCCCTCAGCTGGCTTCGAGACCTCAGCCCGTCGAAGGACCAGATCTCCTGGCAGGAACGTCCTGGGGCGCACACGAGCGTTGTAGTATTTTGCGGCCCGTTGCCGGTAGGCCGCCATTCGAAGTCGCGCCCGGTCTCGCACCTCCTCCACCAGGTCGAGGTTGGCTCGCAGCTGGTCAGGGTTACCTTCCTCGCTGTATGATTCCACCCGAGGGCTTGGTGAGCCAACCTCCACCGGGATAACAGCTTCAGAGCCAAAGACTAAGCTGAATGGCGTCTCGCCGGTGGGGGCTCGCGGCGTTGTGTGGTAGGCCCATAGCACGTTGGGGAGCTCCTCCACCCATCGCCCCTTGCAGCCATCTAGCCGAGATCTCAGCCCCTGGAGAATGATCCGATTAGTCACCTCGGCCGCCCCGTTGGTCTGAGGATGCCCGACGGAAGTGAACCTCTGACGGATACCCAGCTCGAGCAGAACTCCCGGAAGGGCGCGTTGTCAAATTGCCGGCCGTTATCAGTGACTAATGTGTGCGGCAGCCCAAACCGACATATGATGGACTTCCAGAAGAAGGATCTCACTTTGCTTTCGGTAATCTTGGCCAAGGCCTCGGCTTCAACCCACTTGGTGAAGTGATCCACCGCCACCAAGAGGAACTTTCGCTGTCCGGAGGCCGGGGGAAATGGTCCCAGGATATCCATGCCCCACTGGGCGAAGGGCCAAGGTGCCACCAAGGGGGTTAGGTGAGACGTCGGCTGTCGCTGGATATTAGCGTGACGCTGACAGCTATCACATCTCTTAACAAGCTCAGCCGCGTCTTCCTTCATTGTCAGCCAGAAGTACCCTTGTCGCAGGGCCTTGTAGGCTAGGGCTCTGCCCCCCAGGTGACTCCCGCAGATGCCTTCATGGATCTCTCTGAGGATGTAATCTGATTCAGCCGGCCCCACACACCTGAGGACTGGGTATGAGAATGATCTCGATAAAGCTTCCCGTCCATCATCAAGAATCTCGGGGCCCTCCGCCTGAGCAGCTTGGCCTCAGCGGGGTTCTCCGGGAGAGTACCGTCGGTCAAATACCGGATGTAGGCGTCCATCCAGGAGGGCTCTTGCTCCACCGGCAACGCTTCATCCGCAACTTCAATGCTTGGGACTTGTAGGTGCTCCACATATGTTCTTCCCAACGTCCCGTCGGCCGAAGTGGCTAGGCGGGACAATGCATCGGCCCTGGCATTCTCCGCTCTGGGGATGTAGCTGACGCGGAAGTAAGAGAAACGAGAGCTTGGGACTGCACCTTGCTCAAGTATCGGGACATGGTTGGGTCCCTAGCTTCGTACTCCCGGTGATCTGCCCAGAAACAAGCTGAGAGTCCGTGAAGGCCCTCAAACGCCCAGCGCCTAGCCCCTCAGCTAACCTCATCCCCGCTAGCAAGGCTTCATACTCCGCCTGGTTATTAGTTGCTGGGAACTGGAATCTGAGAGCATACTCCACTACGTCTCCCTCTGGGCTCGCGAGAATGAGTCCGGCTCCGCTTCCTTGAGAGTTTGCCGCTCCATCCACATGCAGGATCCAGTCCTCCGCCTCCTCGGTGAGGGAGGTCCACACACTCCTCCGGTCGCACCTCCTCCATATCCCTCTCGGTCCAGGAACACTCGACCAGGAAATCAGCAACACCTGAGACTTCATGGCTGACCTTGGCCGGATGGACAGGTCAACTCACTTAGCTTAATGGCCCACTTGGCCAGCCGACCGGAGGTGTCGGGGCGAGATAAGATGGTTCGAAGGGTGGTCCGTGAAGCACCACGATGGGATGGGCTTGGAAGTAAGGCCGGAGGCGTTGAGCAGAGACCACCAAGGCGAAGATAATCTTCTCGGTTCTCGAATACCTGGTCTCGGCATCATGGAGTACTTTGCTGGTGTAATAGATTGGCTTCTGGCCCCGTCGGCATCCATGCGCACGAGCACGGAGCTGACAGCCTCGGGGGAGGCTGCAAGATATAAAAAGAGCTCCTCTCCATTCTTAGGCTTGGACAACAGCGGGGAGTGGAGAGAAACTGCTTCAACTCCTCAAAGGCACCCTGACACTCCTTTGTCCATTCGAAGCCGTTGACCTTGCGCAGCGCCTTAAAGAAGGGCAGGCACCTTTCGCCGACCTTGACATGAAACGACTCAAGGCCGCCACCCTCCCCGTTAGGCGTTGCACTTCCTTCTTATTGGCTGGGGCCTCATCTCCAGGATAGCCCTGATCTTGTCGGGGTTGGCTTCAATCCCTCGCTGGGTCACCATAAAACCCAGGAACTTGCCTGCTGCTACTCCAAAGGCGCATTTGTGGGGGTTAAGCTTCATCCGATACCGACGCAAGTTGTTGAAAGTCTCCTCGAGGTCAGCGACATGGTCCGCCGCACTGGTGCTCTTGGTCAGCATGTCATCCACATACACCTCCATGTTGCGCCCTAGCTGGTCCTCAAAGACCTTATTCATTAATCTTTGATAAGTGGCCCCGGCATTTTTCAATCCAAAAGGCATCACCCTGTAACAATAAATCCCCTTCTCTGTGATAAAGGAAGTTGCTTCTTCATCCGCCGGGTTCATCTTGATTTGATTATACCCCGAGAACGCATCCATGAAACTGAGAGTCTCATGCCCGGAGGTGGCGTCCACCAGCTGGTCGATTCGGGGCAGCGGGAAGCTGTCCTTGGGGCACGCCTTGTTGAGGTCGGTGAAATCCACGCACATCCTCCAGCTCCCGCTGGCCTTGCGAACCATTACGACATTCGCTAGCCAGTCCGGGTAACGCACCTCGCGGATGTGACCGGCCGCCAGCAGCTTCCGCACCTCCTCATCAACGGCCTTCTGTCGGTCAGGGGCAAAACTCCTTTTCTTCTGCCTGACGGGCCGGCACCCCGCCGAATGTTAAGCTGGTGGTAATCACCTCCTCTGGAATCCCCGGCATGTCGGACGCTGACCATGCGAAGACGTCCGCGTTAGCCCGCAGAAAGGTGAGGAGTCGGTCACGAGCCTCCTCCGGAAGTAAGGCTCCAATCCGGACCATCCGCGGGTCCTCCCCGAGGGGGAAAGTGAGCAGCCGCTCGGCCGGCTCCCCCCTTTTCTCCAAGTCTCGCGGGTCAAGCGCCTCAGGTGCCGGTGCAGGTGCCGTCTCCCTGCGGACTAGGGGCCAAGTGATAGCAAAGTGGGTGGATTCTGCTCTCCTCGCATCTCCCCGACCCCTCTGCTGGTTGGGAACCTCACGAGGAGCCGCTTGGTGGATATGATGGCATCCAAGAGGTTGAGCCCGGGCCTCCGAGGATCGCATTGTATGCGAGGGGCACACGAACCACCAAGAACTTCATGAGAACAGTGCTTTGGCACGGGGCCGTACCAGCCGTTACAGGGAGAGTGACCTCCCCTTCAACTTCACGGAATCTCCTGTGAACCCCATCAAAGGCGTGGCGACAGGTCGAAGCAGATCAGGTGACAAGTTCATACGAACAAAGGCATCGTAGTTTAAAACATCTACGGAGCTCCCACTGTCAACTAAGATTCTTTTTACAGGGTGCTTAGCGATCGTCATGGACACGACGACGCTATCATCATTTTATTTACAACCCCATCCAAGTCCTTTTCGAAGAAAGGAATTACAGTCTCTGCCCCCCTCCCCCCTTGGTTTCTTCGACGGGCCTCCTGCCCCCAGGAAATCATCGCCACCGTCTTCTCCGTCGGGGCATTGTCGATCACCGGTGGCGGGGCGCTGACGGGCCAGGAGCTCCCGGGTTGTTCCTCTGAACGAACTTTCCCAGGTGGCCCCGCTGAATAAGGTCTTCAATAGCCTTCTTCAGCTGACGGCAATCGTCGGTGTCGTGGCCATGGTCCCGGTGGTAGCGGCAGTAGAGGTTCTTGTTCCGGGGGATCTTCGGGTTGATGGGAGGAGGGCGCTGCAGATAAGACTCCCCTTCAATCTCGAGCAGGATCTGAGATATCGGGGCGAGCAATGGGGTGTAGGGTCCGTCTCTTGGTGCAGGGGGTCGAGGACGGTTGTCTGGCCGGCGAGGAGGCTCGGGCCTCCTGGGGCGGACTTCTGCAGGCTCCGGCTGGGTCGGCTTCTTGGGGACACTCCCGCCAGCTTCGCGCCGGGAAAAGTCGGCCTCGTCCGCCCGGATGTACTTCTGGGCCCGGATCAGAAGCTCGAGTAAGAGCCCGGCGGCTTCTTGTCAAGAGAATACGCGAAGCGAGAAGGGCGGAGCCCCCGCTTCAAGCCAGGGTAGCCACCGAGTCTTCCAGGTTGTAGACCTCCAGAGCTGCTTCTTTGAACCGGGCAACATAATCCCGCAGGGCTCGCCATTCTTCTGCTGACGGCAAAGAGACTGTCCGCCACCCTCGGGATCTTCCGGCAGGCATCAAAATGGGCCAGAAAAGCCCTCTCCAACTGGCGGAAGGAGTCGATGCTTCGTGGCGGCAGACGAGAATACCAAGCTCGAGCAGCCTTCTTCAGAGTGGCCGGGAAAGCAATGCACATAAGTGAATCAGTGGCCCCCTGGACTTGCATGAGTACCTTATAGCTCTCCAAATGGTCCAGGGGGTCCGTGGTCCCGTCGTATGGATCTAGTTGGGGAAGGCGGAACCTGGTAGAGATGGGCTCCTCCATGATGCGGCGAGACAAGGGAGGCCGACTGTCGTAGTCTGTCTCGGCAGGTGGGTGATCCGACGGCTAAGCTCCTCCAGCTTCTGATTACACTCCTCGAGTCGACGCTCGGCTCGACGAGGCATCCGGCCATCAAAAGAGCCCTCCCCCGAAGATTCGGAAGAAGAAGAACGGGGCGGCGATGCCGGCGCGGGCGCTCCGCCTCCTTCCCGTGCCGCCGCTTAGGAGAAACACTAGCGTGGCGAGAGGGAGACCGGGTCTCTTAGAGGCTTCGCGGTGGTGAGGCTTGGCCGGGGATCGATGGCGACGATCCACAGGAACCGGCGATCTCCGGCGGAGGAATGCTGGCTGGGTTGCACCACCCCCGGGACAGACGGGTTCGGCTCCGGCTGCTGCAAGGCCGCCTGCTGGTGCTGCAGGCCCTGAACCATCGCCGCCAAAGACTGGACCTGCGTGGCCAGGGCAGTGAGTCGATCTTCCTGGAGTTGTTGCGGAGCAGGCGCGGGAGCATCGTTCTGTGGAGCAGAAGGCCCTGCCCCCGGAGATGCAGCGGCTCCGGAATACTGGATGCGAGAGCGGGGGGGCCTCCGCGGGTGGACCGGCCCCGCAGCGCTGCCCCCCAGCGCGACCGGCTGAAACTCCCTTCGTCCGAGTCGTCACCATGACTTCAAGATCTTGAAGAAAGGGAAAAGTAAGCTGCTGGTTCGATGTCTTTCTTACACCCCCTTCCTGGCGCGCCAATCTGATGACGCCAAGTCACCTTCCTCAAATGCCGGGGAAGACGGACGTCCTTCTCCTCGGAGCCCTGCAAGAAAAGTCCCCGAGACCGGCGGTACCGGTAGGGACCCTCCGACGATCAAGTCAGTCACTTGGGCTCAGACAAAGAACCGCTCAGCGGAAGGAGCTGAGGCGTTAGGGTTTTGCTAGGAGGAAGAAAGCTCGAAAAACCAGAGTTCAGATCCCTACTTACAGTGCGGGCACGTGCTTTTATACCTGTCCGAATATCCTATCTTACTGTTTCGGAAGATCACCGTCGTACCATCACTGCGCGTGCCGGAGACATCCCGTACCCTGCAACGTGATATCATACGTGTCCAACAGCTGCGAAGGCATTCAGTGCGCGCCGTCGGCTGATATGACCGAGCACAGTCGCAAGTGGTAGCGAATCGTACGCCGTAGTGAGGCATGGCCATGCACAGGGACATGCAATGCACCATACGCCGTTATGAGGTATGGCCCTCCGTAACGGGGTGCAATCACGGGCGTACTGAGAATCACGTGGGCGCGCCGTGTGGCCTGAGTCGTCATTCTTTCGACGATTGAACTACATGCCAATCGCTGATGACCCACCGAGACGGAAGGGGTCCCGATGGTGGGATGATGGTCAAGAGATGATGACCCCACCCCGAGACCGGAAGGGGTCCCGGGGGTGGGATGATGCCGGTGCACCCCGAGACCGGTGGGGGGTCTCGGGGTCAAGAGATGATGACCCCACCCGAGACCGGAAGGGGTCCCGGGGTGGGATGATGCCGGTGCACCCCGAGACGGTGGGGGTCTCGGGGTCAAGAGATGATGACCCCACCCCGGGACCGGAAGGGGTCCCGAGGGTGGGATGATGCCGATGCACCCCGAGACCGGTGGGGAGTCTCGGAGTCAAGAGATGATGACCACACCCCGTTAGCTACCGTTACCTTTTATCCTGATGATACGAAATCAGTCACATCAACCCTCTTAGTCAAATCATTAACCTAGCGAGCAACTTGTTTTATGGAAGGCCTCGCAGCAATCCGAAGGTCCTTGAGGAAGGGCAGCGGCCCAGATGGTCGGACACCCCCCGACCTGCCACAAGATTCTAGACGAATTAATTTTAGATGGGCGAGAAGCTTAGGTTCCACCATCTGAAAGAAATCTGATACCCCAGAGCCGCACTGACTTCGGCATAACTCCTCCACGCCAGGATGACTTCTGTAGCAATTGATTTTTCAAGTCATTCAACTCCCCAATCTCATGTCGCCACTACTTCGCGGCTCGGAATCCCTCTAATTCTTGAAGGTCGGTGAGACCTCCAATCCCAATAATTAAAGAAATTTTGTCCGCTCCACCATACAAATGCTGCAAGTTTATGAATTTGTTCATGCCATCTGGTAACCTTTTTTTAGAGAGGCATGATCGCAACTTCAGCACTGGCAGATAGCATAGCCTAGAAAGAGTAGTGTAGATGTGATAACACACTGTAGCACCCGGTAAATTTGTCAGCTCCGTGAGATTGCATCATAAATCCAAAACACGAAGTCTCTTTGATTGCTTTAACATGCCATCAAGAAAATTATAAAATTTTTCAGAATCATAATCACCAAAGAGTAGGATGGACCGGAAGTTTTCAAGTTTCCAGCAGGCACTCCTAGTTTTCAGGATGGTTATTTTCAAACACAACACAAACACCATTTCCCATGCTATCGCCATGGCTTAGTCATCTAAAAAACCGACAGATACTTGATTTGTAACAGAATTTGAAGAAAGAAAGAAAAAAAAACTGGGAGCCAAAAGCTAGTCCAAGCACTGGCTTTCAGACATCATACATGAGGCTGAACTTCATAGCAACCGGAACTATAAGGATTAGTGATGCTACAGAAGCTCCAAATATACGATGGGAAATTGAATAAGTTGCACTCAGCTGTGGCTTCTTCAGAGGCAGATGAGGTGACAGAGGACGGTTTGAAACAACTTTGGTGGATTCAGATAAGACCTGGCTTGCATGCAGGGCACGACTTCCATAGGGAGAGATCTTTGGCTGGGGAGTCCCCAAATGTAAAGAACCATAAGGGAATCTAGTAACAGTTTGATAGCTCCCGAGTTGCTCAAAGCTTGGCAGCGGCCTGTGAAACCCATGCATGCCACGGCGTCCTGAGCTGGTGCAAGCAAGAAGGCCTGAAAAAGATCGAATATAACATGCTGTTAGCACATGCTGAAGCAACCACACACATCTGCAAGCTCAAACCTCTCGAAGGGACACTGTGACTGCTAAAGCAAAAGGTCTATATCAAAGATCCAGGTGCATTGCATGTGAATATACAATCCTATCTGAATACAGGAAAACTAGGTACCAGTTTACTGGAAGATAACTGCACTAAGCCAACACAAAATGTAAGAGAATGCCGACTAGATGTAGTAAGAAGGGGGGGCACCATAGGACGTCCGAAAAAAAGAAAAAGGGTTCAGTGCGTGCACATGCTAAGTAAATTCTAGGCACTTCTCAGTTCTGCAATGAGCCCTCGGAAAGGATCTCATCAACAGCCTACAGTGTAGCAGCCAATTTGTAAAGATTCAAGCCTCTGCAGCATTTGATCCATGGCATCTACCAATTCAAATTTAGGAGTAAGTTTACACATGGAAACAAGATCCACGTTATGCTAGAGAATCAAGTCCGCTGAAGGCACCTAAAAAAATTTTCCAGCCTTCCATTTTCTGAAAATAGAACAAAGTTCTTTTACCGTCAAAAGATGGAAATTGTTTTCACCTACCACACAGTGCAAATGGAGCATTTGTTAGAAGTGCAAAATAGAGGATTGAAGAAACAAGAGCAAAACAAAAACTATGATGACTGGAATTTAGAGAACTTTTAGCTTCCTCTATATGAGCTGTAGTTTTCTGTCAAAAGAATCTTGAAGATCTATTATGCCGTGGTGGGTGGTGGCTGTCGCAGCCTACATGTTAACCTCTTTTGACTTTACTAAGAAAGAATGCAGTTGCATGTGCTTTTCCCATATAAGATTGCTAAATTTGTTGAATTTGGAAATTAGATTCTATATAGAACTCCTACACATCCTTTATGTCCTTTTACGATACTTCCCAAAATTCATTGTAAAATTTTGGAAATCCCAAGTTTCTTATATACGTAAATTTCATTTACAGGAACCAACTAACACAAACCAATACTAATTAAAGATGAATATTAAGTTTCCGCATCAATGACTTCTATGAGGCCAAGATGCATGCCCACATCAGCAATAATTTAAAATACTTCCTCGAACTAAACATAAAACTTTGGGATGCCAAGTGCAACAACAATAAGAACAACAAAACCTTAATCCCAAAGTAGTTGGGGCCAGATATATGAATCTTTTTCTCCATTCAGTTCTATTCTAAGTCATATTTTTGTAAGATGAAAAAATTCAAAGTATTTCTTTATCAGTTCCTCTCATACGATTTTCGATCTCTTCTACTTTTTTTTTCCTCTACATATATCAAGTCATTCTTATGCACAGGTGTATCTCTAGGTCTACATTGTACATGTTCAAACCATTTAAGTCATCCTTCCCTTAATTTATCTTCAATTGGAGCTCCTTTACTTTTTTACAAATAGTTTCATTTCTTATTCTATCTTTTCTTATATATTACCACACATCCATCATTTCCGCCATATTCATCTTATGTGCATGTATTTTTCTAAATATCCAACATTTTGTGCCATAAAGCAAAAATTATCTTATGGCTGTCCTAATAAATTTTTTCTTTCAACTTGGTAAGTACTCTACGATTACATAATATTCTAATTGCATTCTCTATTTTATCCAACCTACTTTAATCCTATAGACAACATTATCCTCAATCTCTTCTTTCTTATAAATAATTAATCCTAAATATCGAAAATGAACATTTTTACTGACTTCATAGTCCCCAGTTTATACTCTACATTCATTTTCATTTTAATTATACTAAAATTGCATTTTATGTCTTCTATTTTTATCCTACTTAACCTAAAACTTTTATATTCTAATGCATCTCGCCATAGTTCTAACTTACAATTAACTCCAACCTTAGTTTTATCTACTAGTATTATATCATCTGCAAATAATATGCATCATGAAATATCATCATGAATATATTTAATAAGCTCATCTATAACTAAAGTAAAAAGATAGAGACTAAGAGCAGATCCCTTATGTAAGCCTATTGTAATAGAAAATTCAGTATTACCACAAATAGTTCTTGTACTAGTAGCTGCCCCATCATACATATTTTTATTATATTAATATACCTAACAGATTATAGCATCCATCATAAGATTTTTCTGGAGACCGTATCATGTGCTTTCTTTAAATTAATAAAAACCATATGAAGATTTTGTTTCTTTACTTTATACATCTTCATTAACCTTTTAAGGAAAAAAATAACTTCTATGATCGCCTTTTTATTATAAAACTAAATTAATTCTCTGATTTTTGTAATACATCCCAATCTATGTTCAATTACTCTCTTCCAAAATTTCATAATATAACTCATGAACATGTATCCTAAATAAATAAATTCTATTTTATATGGATTGGAGACTACCAAACCTAAACTAATCCCACAAAAATGTTTCCAATTAAAGATAAGAAAGGAATAATATTTGGTTCCCACATGACTTATATAAGGTCTAGATGCAAGCCCAAATTTCCACTTGGCACATCACCTAGAATGATTAGCCCAACAACTAACAAAAATCCAACAGTGCTAGCATTATGGAAACAATAATCCAAAATTTCACAATTACACTGCCCATGTCTATTATAGTTACATGTCCTTTCATAATTCCTATTAACGTCATGCATTGGACTTGTTATTTACCCTTGCTATTCAACAAAGTCCATAGAGATGGATAATACGAAATTATGGCCAAACTTATGATTCACAAAACAGTCAAAAAGTATCTTAAGCATAGCATAAATAAATACAGAGTCTGAGAATAAGCAAAGGTTTTTTATCCATCAATATTAGCTCTCACATACCAAAAATACATAAATAGAAAATAGAAAACAGAAATAGAAAGAGAGGGAGAAGAGAAAGAACAAACTGTAAGAAACTTCTAATGAAAAGCTTCAAAGAAAAATTAATCTAAAACAAGAAAAGTATTAATAATCACAATATTCAAGTCTCTCTATCTTAAAGATTATTTCTATATTTACTTGCAAAGTAAGCTCACAAAATCCTCAGAAAATCTAAAAATAATCCTCACCATCAAATACAGGGTTTCGAAAACCCAAAATCAAGAAGATTAATCCAATATTCTGCCTGCCCCTATGCTTTATGAGTAGATTTTGACCAGAAACAATAAAAATGGTCTCACAATTAATGCCGAAGCCGGCCACTCAGACAACAGTTTATGCTACATTACCAAGCACTAATGTCAATATGAAATGTTGACGAAGATCTTACAATTCACAATCCAGATCCAAACAGCCTTAAACTATTCAGATATCATCTTTCAATCAAGATTAGTTACAAAAATAGGATCTAAATCCATACTATGAATTAGAAAGTCTCTCAGAACATAAGAATCAACTACAATATGCTATTTAGATATTAAATCATGTGTTATTTCATTTCTATAGTTTATTTGGCTATATGAGTTTTTTTAAATTACTTATTACCAAGAAGTCTTAAGGAGTAGATTTAGCACTTTTGCTATTGGAGTTTATAGAGTTAAAAGAAAATTGTATTTTTTTCTATTTTTATTACAATATAATTAAAAAGCCATCCCTATTTTCCATCTAAAATGATAGTTGAATCGATACCTAGTATATATGTCTTGAATAAGCAGGCACAGCTTGTGTTTCACAAGACATGCTATAAGTGGACTTATGTTGGTGGAAACTAGAGTCGTTGTATAGATGGTTTTTATTGTTCATTTATATACTGTGTTTGCGCATATTTCAATTTTTATAATTTTATATATCTAAATCTATTGCAGATCTTTGTAAAGATTGCTCCACTGTAATTTAAGTGTCACAAGTTTGAAACACAAAAATAGTCTCTCCGCACAGAGGGTACAACCGCATACATCTAGCCCTCTCTAAACCCCACAGCAATTGCAAGAGTCTCATGCGTTGGATTGCTGTTTTTATATCAGAAAATCTTGCATTGTACTATCTGATCCATGATCCTACCCAATGCAAACCACTTAATGATTTATGATTCGATCCCAATCTTAACAACATGAGAAACTGGCCTTAAAACACCACTGGAATAGAGAGAAAAGATGGGTTTTCTTTGCTGACACTAATCACATAAATTACTTGTGATAACCATAGGTTTTGCTTCAGGACATCCTTCGGGTTGGCTACAGAAAACACAATTTATTAAAGCCTATAAGTACCGACAAGCTTGGTCTGTGCATAAAATGATTAAGAATAAACAGATAATGGACCTACAAATTCTACTTGAGAAAATTCAAGTGTGCGCACATGTATGTATATGTATATGTATACGTGTATGTATATGTATACGTGTATACGTGTGTATATATATATATATATATATATATACATATGTATACGTGTATACGTATATACATATGTATATATGTACATATATACTATATATGTACATATATATGTATATCTATATGTGTATGTGTATGTATCTATGTCTATGTGTATGTATGTGTATGTATCTATGTCTATGTGTATGTATGTATATATGTATCTATGTATATGTATATATGTATATGTATATATATGTATATATGTATGTATCTGAAAAATATATCAAAGAGAAATTATTACACACATCATAAACAGCATGACCTCTGAAGTCAAGAGGGAACCCTACAGAAGCAGTGGTTGATTGTTCATAGTTCATTTAAAATTCCTGCCTCTGCAAATTGCTTCAGACTGTCCAACATGGTTACAGATGGCATTTGATAAGCTAAGATAGAAAATGTTCCTCTCTCGTCAAAAAGAGCATCATACTAAAGGGCAGCAGTCTTGGTGACGAAATATGCCATCCACTTGGACAACAAAATAAACATTTTAATGTTAAAAGTGTAATTAATGCCTCTAGGAATATAAACAAAAGCTTCTCTAAATTTCCAGAAATCCTAAGACAACTGGTGAATCCGAAGCAAGAGTAGTTAAGAAAATATAAACACTGAAATGATTAGGACTCATTGTAGGTATATCAAGTTGTAGACTGAACAGAACAAATAGCAAAGAAAATTGGTTTTACAAAAAGAAGTTCCTTCATGTATCCATTGTACATGTTTTCTCTAGCGCACCACTAGATGAACAAGGTATCTGACCAACGGTTAGGAACATCATCACAACTTTCTAGCAGCTTCTTTGCTCCAATATTTTTAGTAATTAATCCAGAAAACCCAATTTCTATCATATTTATCTACTTTGTCCCATTTAGGAAATAGCACCTCTCTTAGAGAGGGAGACCAAAATGAAATTATTTCAAAGAACCTGACAAGGCATCATGCATCCCACTCTTCAGATGCATGGCATTTTCTCACAATATCTTTGTCCTGCCAAGAGAGAGAAATAGTCCATATAACAAGCTGCGCGCTCCCAAAAAAAGAAAGGCAAATCACATACAAAATTGAAATAAAGAACACACTAAAAAGATCATGATCTTGACTACATCAGAGTCCCAGCAGACCACTGAAGCCGATTACAGCTCTCCGAACAGGTCTTTTAAAGTGCCCCTAGATGCTAATTATAACATTTCAAAACCCTCTACCCATCGGTAAGAGGCAACCATGACTATCCGGAAGAGCTATAAAAATTCTACAAGCAGAATCATCACGCCCGATCACTAATGACAAAACTTTCTTGATGCATTTAATCCATGATGTGTTAGAAAAAACTTCTAAAAATTTTCCAAAAAAAAATGTATCTTTCCAACAAATCTCGATCCAGTCCCAAATTCTTTCAACATCGACGCCGAAATAAACAGAAAAAAAGAATTTTACCTTCAGATGCAGCGGTCTTAGTTTGCGCAGCCATCTCCGAGAAGATCTCAAACCTGCAGCAACCCATGACAAGACGGCCAAAAAAAAAAAAGTTAGAAAGACTTAAAACACAAAAGAAAACATAAATCCAAAAATGGATCTAGGGTTTCCACTAGGAATCAGCCGGGAGACCTCGCCTTACCTACAAAAAACCCTCCCTCTCTCGCTCGATTTGTCTGCGGGTGCTCGGACGCCCGGAAAACCTTCTCTTATCTGCGTGCTATTTAGCCGCAAGATAATAACAGGGTGCGGACCGGTTCGAACTCACTGAGCGGGCCTAATCAAACCGGACCGGAGTGGGAATGAATTTTAGGAGCCCAGGGGCGTAAGCCTTCTGCCTTCCTCGAGGGTGTCTATCAAAAAGCTTTAGGTCTATTTGGATGAAAGAGAACGAAGGAAAGGGAAGATAAAAGATCATAAGTTATTTTATTTAAAAAAAGGATAAAAGAAAGAGTGAAAGAAAATAGGAGTAATCGGTTCCTCTTTTTTTTCTCATAGCGAGCGTAAATTTGTAAATCTCAAATCGAGGACTAAACGAGAAAAAGTTTAAGTCATACTTTTTAGAAAGACCAAAATATCCTTTATTTTCTATCTTTCATCTTTCACTTCCACGATTTATTATATTACCCTTCTTTTCCCTTTCATCTTTCCAAACAAATGAAGAAGAACAATCATTCCTTCCCTTTCCTTTTTCTTCATCATTTCCTTCTTTTTACTCACACCTTCCTTCTCTTCAAAGATCCAAACAAAGCCTAAGACTTGTATCATTTTGAGATGATCTTTCCTTTTGTTCTTTATTTTTAATAAATCTGATGTATGTGTTATCACACTTTGGCAAACATATTTAAGCCTCTCCTCTCTTGTATTTTCAGTTTATTAAAAGGGTTTTGCTATTGTGCTCTCATTCAGGCTCTGGGAAGTTCCGCTTGTAGAATGCTTCTGTTGGAAAAGAGAGAAGAAAAAAACGAGTGTTACAATGTAATATGGTTGACTCGGGCTCACATTTAAAATTTAGAAATCCTAATCCATGGATCAGTAAGCTCATCAAAACATTTCAGCAGCTTTGTTAGCTCCAACTAGAGATCAGTTTGGTCGCATTCATTTAATTTTTAATATTTGAATGCTAGGCTTAAGGACGGGCCTTGCGTTTGGTAGTATCAGTAATTTAGAAGGAGGCCACTAGATAATTGTTTTGGTATGTATGTTGAATGATAATCTATTTTGTAATGATAATCTAAATTATCTCATAGAAAGGATTGGTTATTCGCATTATTAAAGATGTGGTAAACTAATAAATTATTTTTTTAATAAAATTATTTTTCTTCCTTTGATCCCTCCCTACTCGCATCGTTCTATACCGATCTCACTGGAATCTTTGAAGATCCCGAACCATATCCTTTTTCAAAGTCAAGTCGCAAATCTTTGCTGCCCAGGCCCTATGACTGTCTTCAGACGCTACGAAACTTTTTTCGATCGATAACCCCCAGCATCCTCACCGGCCACTTCAAATATCATTTATAAATACAAATTTTTAAACATTATCATTTATAAATATAATTTTTTTAAAATCAAATATATAATAATATATAAATTTTTAATAAATTTAATTTAGGAGTATTTTGAGAATTTGATGTTGTATGACTGGTACTCTGTTTGTCATACCAAACAAAGTAATCAATATTATTGTAGTATTACCTGTGTATACTAAACATAGTAATCAATATTATTAGTAATTTATCAAGTGGTAATCTATCTTGTAGACAATCCACATTACCGTTTAGCGGTAATTATCTATAGACAATCCATATTTTCATCCAGCATTACCTGGCCTAAATTCACATTGCCATTCAGCATTACCTGGTCATCCACCAAATGTAACCTTGAAGGTAAGGGTGGTTATTAATACGAGCAACTTGAGATTGGCTATACAAAATATATGGAAGAGAAAGAGACTTTACTCATGAGCCATGAGAAGAAGCAAAGAAACTCTTTATTTCTCCTAGATCTAATATCAATAGCCAGACATTCAAATTAATGATTCATATTGTTGATTATGATCTATGCCAATGAAGAGGACGAAGCTAAAACTTAAATGATTTTACAGTTTCTACTCTATATATGAGGTGGGCATAAAATTGACATGTTGAATTTTTAATTTAAATATTTTATCACGTACCTCACGCATCTTAGTATCGTAGCATAATAAAAAAAATGCCTATTCAATGCATGGTCTAGAGCTTATAAATATAAGCTTTTTGATTTTTAGACTTTTTTTTATATAAATCATAATCAATACTATGGATATTCATTTTGTGTGCATGGTCATTAATTTTAGATTTAAGAGAAGTAAATGCACCTCTTTTAGGAGAAGCATAGCCCATCTCATACATATAAAATAGATTTTACTCTCCTTAAGAGGGAAGGTAATCTGCACCTCTCAACTTAAATATCAATAGTAAAACATTCAAATAAAAAATTCATGTTATTGATCATGATTTATATTACTAAAAAAATTACAAATTATGTATTTTAATAGCAATATAGAAATAGACCTAAATAAATTTTATTATATTAACATGCTAAGATATATGATAAAGTACATATATTGATTCAACTTGCTTATTATGATATATATATATATATCAAAATCAATTGAATTTAATGTATAGACAACCATAAGATATTTTTATCTTATTTTAACCTCCAACTCATAGAAAACTTCACTCCAAACTCTAGCTTCTCAAAGAACTTAAACCATTGAATATTTACTTTGCCACCATGAACAAAACCAGTTAAAAAGGTCTCTTCTTCCCCAATACTTGCCGGAGTCCATGCCATAGCTACCACAAAGAACAAGTGATTATAATAAAAGAATACTATCCTCAAAGCTCTCTTATATATGGGATACGATTTTCTGATACCAAGAATGGGAAGAAGGCTCTAAATAGATAGAGGCAATGTTTTGAAAATTAGATTGGACAACGAACCGGCTTAACATTTGTATCGTGGGATGATGAACCGGTTTGATTGAATCAGATGATATTAAAATTAATTTTTAATTTAATAATATAAAAAAATAAAATATAAATATCGATTCAAGTGAAAAATTAAAAATCTAAAAAAATCAATCTTAATTTTATTTATCAAAACTAAAAGTCTAAAAACCGGGTTGAACCGGTTCGAAACCTGGCCGATTCAATGGATTTTTTCTGTTTTCATCATATCATATAAAAGTCGACTTTAATAATAAAACTTGATCAGACTGGTGATCAATCAACTAGTCCGATCCGATTTTTAAAACCATGGATAGAGTGATAGGTTTATAGTTATGCTAGGAAAAAGAATAAATATGCAAAAGATGTATCAATAACCATGATGATTATGCTAAAACTATAAGAATGTGTAACCAACTAGAATTTTTATTTGAAAGAAAAGTTAGAAATAGGACAAATGCTATATTTATATTATAAAAATTATGTATGACTATAATAACAACTTATTTTATATTATTATAATTTATAAAGTTTGTTTGATCTCTTTTTAAAAGTATTAAAGTCTCAACTCAGCAAACACAAAGTCATCGTAGAGTTTTTAAACTTGAACTATGTCATAAAACTTATTTGGGAATGACATATTATATATTTTTAATGACACTTACGTATGCATTAAGTAGATTGAAAATATTGTATCAATGGCTTGATGTGATGTTTTATATAAATTATGGTCAATAGAATAATTTTTTGTTTACATGTTTCATCATACTAGTAATCAAATGGGTCTAATACATGTTAAAAAATGCAGTAACATAAAATTTCAAGGTATTTTTCTAGCAAAAAGTTCAAGATATTGGGAGATAAGAGAGATAAAATATATGAATTAAAATAATTTTATTTTTAAATTTAAAAAGAGCGTAATAAGTTAAGAGATGCAAATAAAAGATGCTAGAGAATTTTTTTCTATCAGTTTAGATGTCCATGAAAAACTATACAAATGAGAAAGGCATGTAGATTTTGTATATATAACTTCTTGATCAAGATATCATTAAAAAGATGATCTAAAATTACTTGGTGGGTGTGTAGGACTGTAGGAGGCCTTTATTACACACAAATGTGAAATTTTCTATTTTAAATGTTCATTATTGAATATGCTTGGATTGAAATCTTGATCATTTTGAAAGAAGAGTGCATGTCTTAAAATTTATATCATATATCATTTTGATATGCAACATCATATTATTGTCATATAAATTATTGCCATTATATACCATATAAATATGCAACTTTTAAAGTATATATCATAATAACATATACCGTAATATCATACATATTTTATCAATAATAAATTATAAAAATATTATAATATATATATTATGAAATGACTGAAATAATGTTGGTCCAGATAGCAACCCAAGAGGGGGTGAATTGGGTTTTTCAAAAATTTAACCTCTTTTGAAAAATAAACCCCAGCGGAAATAAAACTTAGATTCGCACAGATTAAAATAGAATATGCACAAATAGAGAGTTAAAGAAAATGAGACAATCACGGCAAACACAGGAGATTTTATAGTGGTTCGGTGTACCTACACCTACGTCCACTCCCAAGTATCTCTTGGGTCCACACTATAATCAATCTGATTACAGCAGAGTTGTTTTGCAAGCTCACAACTCGAACTTGTTGTTTTCCCGGTGCACAACGAACCCAGCTGGTTTTCAAGGCTCACCAGCACAAAACCTTACACCACAAGCTAATGCTTGCACAAGGCTAACAGCCTCAACTGAATCAATCACCAGATTGACCCAGCAAACAATATTTGTTTTACAAGATAAACAGCTCCTCCTATGAGAAATATACAATAATGAAACAAAAATAAAAAGATAGGAATCAAAGCCTGATTTGCAGATCTTGGTGGCTTGCTCCTTCTCTTCTTTTGAGTGGATCTTCCTTCAAGGTGCTCTTGAGACTCAGAAGATCAGAGAACTAGGGCTTGCTTCTTCCCTTGAGATTTCTTCGAAATAGAACAACAAAAGCTTGGAATCTCTCTCTTTCTTTTGGGGAATCAGTATGATCTTTCCTTACGAGTTTTTCCTCTTTTCTCTTTTGATTTTCTGATGGATTTCTAAGATTTCTCTCTATTCTTTTCTTTTTGTCTCTCTTCTTTTCGGATGCAGCAAACCCTCTTCTTATAGATCCCGATTAATCCATAAATAGTTTAAAACTATCCGTTAGAAACAAGTGTAAGAAGGATTAGAACCAAAAATAGCAATAGCCGTTGGGATTAAAAAGATAAAGATAAAGTTTAGAGTCGTTCTGACAGTTCTGGAGTCGCGTCTGATATTCTGGAGTCGGCTCTAACTTTTCTGGAGTCGGCTCTAGTTCGAAAATCCCCAAATTGCTTGAACTGGAGTCGTCTCTAACTTTTCTGGGGTCGACACAAAATCTTCTGGAGTCGACTCTAACAGTCCGGGAGTCGACTCTAAGTCGTGGCCGGAAAAACCATCGTTCTGTCTTTTCTGTTGGAGTCGGCTCTAACAGTCCCGGAGTCGACTCTAAGTCCGTGCCATTTTCCGAGTCGACTCTGCGATTCCATGTGTCGACTCTAATGTCTGAAATCTTACCTTGACATTAGATTCGAACTAGAACTTAATTTATCTTATGATTTTGATTAATAGAACATATCATAAACTGAAAAATTAAACCAAAATCATTAGTAACTTCAAATGTTATACTCAAATAGTTTTGTTAATCATCAAAATCAACAATTGGGTCAACAATCTCCCCCTTTTTGATGATGACAAAAACTTTGAGTATATGCATTAAAAATTTATTTGAATTAAGAATTATAGACATTGTTAAAGCTTTAAAACTTCCTAACAGAGAATTTGATGCCAATTTTCAAAATGAATCAAAAAAGATACATGAGTCCTATTATAAACATCAATCAAGATGATTTAACTTTACGTAGGAAATTATTAAGCTCCCCTGCATTAAATAACTCCCCCTATGTAAATAAACTGAAATCGATTGATACAAATTGATTAGAATTTATAAATCTCAAAATTTCTCTCCCCCTTTTTGATATGCCAAAAGATTGAAATCTTATACTCCTTATATTCTTTCATTCTTATTTCTTTTATGCATATACAATTTTCTCTCCCCTTTTTTGTTATCAGCAATAAGGTGAATTATCAGCGGGGTTGTTGGTTCATTTAATCATAGAGATGGTAATTGGATCTCATAGACAAATTTGCAATAAAAGGATAATTGTATTTCAATGCAAGATTCATTACATGTGTCAATTCAAGTACATTCTTAGAAAAGTAACATATTCAAGTATATAATTCCTAGATACATGCTATCAAAGCAAGAAAGCAAGAAATCCTAAGATACAACCTAGGATAAGATAGGGTATCAAAATCAAACATGCTTGTAAACTATTTTCTTCAAATGTCCAATCATTTCCATGATTTCATCTTTTTGGTCTTTCTTAAATTTTTCAAGACAAGCTTCAACTTGAGCGACAGCAATATCAAGATCTTTCTTCAACTGACCAGTAGCATCTAAATAGACTCTTGATCCATCTGCTATTCCTTCTAGTCTTTCAAATATCTTTTGAAGCTCAGATGACATGGCATTCACTGATTTATCCAAAGTGGAAACTATCATGTCAAGCTTAGCAGATATCAATTTCATTTCACTTCTCATATCCAATCATGCTCAGTCAGTAAGGCTCTGAGCTGATCAAGCTGCTCCTCTAAAAATCTTCCAGATACCAAGGCTGACTGATGTGGAGGTGAAGGATGAGTGCTCGGTCCAGCCTCTGAAGGTCCAGCAGTAGATGGTCCAGGGACATCCTCATCTCTGGCCTCCTCAGTTCTGGCTTCTTGTCCTTTCCTTTGCCACTGGCCATTTACTTTCCTGAATCCCATTCTATGAATAGTGGAGATGCTGTAGTAGTCAGTATATCTGAGATTCCTTTGCAGTTCATTCTCCATTATCTTCACTCCATGGCTTCTGAATACTAGTGTAAGAACCATACCATATGGCAGTGTAGATCTTTTCTTTGTAGCAGCCTCTGCCATATAACCAATCATCATTCCGGCCAAATTTACTGGTTGACCAGTGATGATACAGTCCATCATAAGAATGTCTCGCTCCGAGACATACTCAAATCTTCCAATCTTAGGAAATAGGATTCTCCCACAAATATTATGAAGTAATCGAAGTTCCAGGTTGAGTTGATTTGCCATTACCTCTTCAAAGTCAGAAACTTCTCTTCCAAGCATCCTTGACAGGGCTCCACCTCTCATCATGCTGACATGCAGTCAAACCAACAGTGGGCAACTCCAAAAGATTTCCTAGCGACTCTGTAGTGATTACCACTTTGGTTCCACGCACAAAACTCACAAGACCTCCTTCCCCTCTACATAAATTACTGTAGAATTCTTTCACGAGGGCAGGGTAGGTCGGAACATCTAGTGAGCAAATCTTTTCCCAACCCATCTCTTTTATTTGACTTCCTATTGAAAAACCTTCCGATTCAAATAGGTTAAAATCTACCTTCCTTCCTGTAGTGATAACCTTTCCAGCTAACAAGTCGACGCGGGAGGATGATGGAGAAGCTTCCGGAGTGGAAGAAGAGGAGGACGAAGAACTGGAAGAAGATTCCTTCTCGGTTCTTCGAACGGAACGTCTCCGGTGGGAACGGCCGTGCCAAACACGGATCCTCGCCTTTTGGGAGCCATTGGAGATCAATGGAAGTTGGAATCAAGGATTTTGAAGAGTTTGGAAAAGTTTGGAGTGCTTTGGAGAAGGATTTGAAAGGGATTGAAAAAGGGTTGAGTCGTTAGAAGTGTCGACTCTGCCCTAATAAAGTGACGATTTCTCACTTAGAGTCGACTCCCGCAAAGTGAGGTGTCGGCTCCGAACAAAAAATCAGTCAGCGCTCGAATTAGAGTCGGCTCTGCAGAAGCCGGAGTCGGCTCTAATAAGCAAACAGAAAGCTCTAAAGAAAAGGTGTCGACTCCAAAATTGAGGGTGTCGACTCCACAATAGTTTCAGTAAAAAAAATGAATTTCAAGGATCTGAAACTAATCAAATTAATCATCAAACTCTAGATAAGTGTTCCTAAATCAATTGGGGAAACAATGAATCAAATTTCTAGATAAATTTCCTTATTGGACATAGAGGATTTTTAAGAAATTAATGAAGTCTAGATAGTTGTTGTTCTTAAGAGTTTCAGAAAATCATTCTAAAGGGTCACAAACTCCTAATTCTCCTCTAAGATAACAAAATCGTTCCTCACTCAAAGGTTTGGTAAAATATCAGCTAATTGATCATTAGTATTAACATATTCAAGACAAACATCTTTGTTAGTTACATGTTCTCTAATAAAGTGATGTCTAATTTCTATGTGTTTAGTTCTTGAATGTTGAATTGGATTCTTAGTTAGATTAATGGCACTAGTATTATCACATTTAATAGGAATTTTATCAAGTGTGATACCATAATCTTCAAGTTGTCGCTTAATCCAAAGGATTTGAGCACAGCAACTTCCAGCTGCAACATACTCTGCCTCAGCAGTGGATAATGCAACCGAGTTTTGCTTCTTGCTAAACCAAGAGATTAAGTTACTTCCTAAAAGTTGGCATGCCCCACTTGTACTCTTTCTATCTAATTTACAACCAGCATAGTCAGAATCAGAATAAGCAATCAATTTTAAGGTTGAGTCTCTAGAATACCATAATCCTACATTTTTAGTTCCATTTAAGTATCTAAAGATTCTTTTAACAGCAAATAAATGTGATTCTTAGGATTAGATTGATATCTTGCACATAGACAAACAGAAAAATAATATCTGGCCTACTTGCAGTTAGGTAAAGAAGTGATCCGATCATACCTCTGTAATGCTTCTGATCTACTTTCTTACCTTCTTCATCCTTGTCCAGCTTGCATGAAGGACTCATTGGCGTACCAAGAGGTTTAGCAGATTCCATACCAAACTTCTTGAGTATTTCCTTTGTGTACTTTGTTTGGTTAATGAAAATCCCCGCTTTCTCTTGTTTGATTTGAAGTCCAAGGAAGAAGTTGAGTTCTCCCATCATGCTCATCTCGAATTCTCCCTGCATTAACTTAGCAAATTCTTGGCAAAGGAGATTGTTAGTAGCACCAAATATAATGTCATCAACGTAAATTTGAACAATTAATAAATCTTTTCTTTTCTTTTTAAAAACAAGGTTTTATCAACATTTCCTCTGGAAAAATTATTTTCAATTAAAAATTTACTTAATCTATCATACCAAGCTCTAGGTGCTTGCTTTAAACCATAAAGTGCTTTGTGCAATTTGAAAACGTGATTTGGAAATTCATGATCTTCAAAACCAGGAGGTTGTTCAACATAAACTTCCTCATTTATAAAACCATTTAAAAATGCACTTTTAACATCCATTTGAAATAGGTTGAAATTCATATGACATGCAAATGCAAGTAGTAGCCTAATGGCTTCTAATCTAGCAACAGGTGCAAAAGTTTCATCAAAATCTATACCTTCTTCCTGATTATATCCTTTTGCAACTAATCTAGCCTTATTTCTAATTACCAATCCATTTTCATCCAATTTATTTCTAAAAACCCATTTAGATCCTATTATAGGGTGATTTTTAGGTCTGTCTACTAGGGTCCAAACTTGGTTCCTAGTGAATTGATTTAACTCTTCCTGCATTGCTAACATCCAATAACTATCTTTCTCAGCTTCCTCTATAGTTTTAGGTTCTATATGAGATACAAATGCAAGATGATTATTGATATTTCTCATTGATGATCTAGTCCTTACACCTTGAGATGGATCACCTATGATTAGGTCCTTAGGATGACCATAAGCATATCTCCAATCTCTAGGTAGATCTTTATCATTATGAGCAATATCAATACCATCATCCTTAGGTGAGTCATCATCCTTAGCTTCAGGTTCTTGATCTGAAGATACATTTAATTTTTCAATACCTCTTTCAATCAAAGATGTATCTTCCTCATCATCAATTTTATCTGAACTTGATGCTAAAGACTCATCAAACACTATATGAATGATTCTTCTACAACTAAGCTTCTCTTATTAAATACTCTATATGCCTTGCTAGATGTAGAATATCCTAGGAAAATACCTTCATCAGACTTTGCATCAAACTTCCCAAGATTATCCTTACCATTGTTATGAATAAAACATTTACAACCAAATGCATGAAAATAACCTAAATTTGGTTTCCTATTATGCCATAGTTCATAGGGAGTCTTCTTAAGGATAGGTCTAATCAGGGCTCTATTTAGGATGTAACATGCTGTGTTTATAGCTTCCGCCCAAAAATATTTTGGAAGTTGGCTTTCACATAGCATGGTACGGGCCATGTCTTCTAAAGTCCTATTCTTTCTTTCTACAACTCCATTTTGTTGAGGTGTCCTAGGTGCTGAAAAGTTATGATGTATGCCTTTTTCAAAACAGAATTTTTCAAATAAGTGATTTTCAAATTCAGTTCCATGATCACTTCTAATAGACACTATGGTAGTGTTTTTCTCATTTGTGACTTTCTTAACGAATTTCAGGAATATTGAGAAAGTCTCATCTTTGTGAGCCAAAAACATTACCCAAGTGAATCTAGAGTAATCATCTACTATCACTAGACCATATTTCTTTCCTCCTAGACTTGTGGTTCTAGTAGGTCCAAAAAGGTCCATGTGTAGTAGCTCTAGTGGCCTAGTAGTTGAAACAATATTTTTAGATTTGAAAGAAGTTCTTGTTTGCTTTCCAAATTGACATGCATCACATATTCGATTATTTTCAAAATTTAAGCTAGGAATACCTTTAACTAGATCCATTTTTAATAGTTTAGAAATTAAGTGTGTGCTTGCATGACCTAATCTACGGTGCCATAGCCAACCAATCTCATTCATCTTAGCATTATTAGCAACTAAGCAATGATTACTTGGAGATAAATTACTCAAATCAATTAAGTACACATTGCCATAATGTTTACCAACAAGAATAATGCTGTTATCAATGGGATTAGTAACAGTGCAAATAGAAGCTTCAAAGGAAACTTTGAAACCTTTGTCACACAGTTGGCTAATACTTATCAAATTATGTTTAAGTCCATCGACATATAAAACATTATCAATATGAGTAGATGGAGTAATTTGAATCTTACCAATACCCATGATATGGCCTTGACCATTATCACCAAAAGTAACTACTCCACCTCTTTTTGATTCAAGGGTGATGAATTGATCTTTGTCACCCGTCATGTGTCTTGAGCAACCACTATCCAGGTATCATTTTCTTTTCAGTCTGATGGCTGCAAGACACTCCTGCAAAACATTCATGTCTTAATTTTAGGTACCCAAGCCTTCTTGGGTCCTTCATGGTTAGATGCATTAAATATTGTTCCTTTGGGAACCCAAATCATCTTTCTCTTATTATGTGGAGATTTACACATATAAGATTTATGTCCTTTGTTTTCCACATTTAAAACAAGTAATATTTGATGATTTTTCAGCATGTATAAAAATATTTTTCAAAGATTTTTGCTTTTTAAGTGGATTATATCCCAATCCAGCTTTATCAAAGATAGCTTTTTGATTGTCCAAAATCATATTAAGTTTGATAGAGCTTAAAGTAAATTTATCAACTATAGGTTTAAGTCTATCAACCTCATTTTTCAAGCTTTCATTTTCTTTTATCAAAACTTCTTTTTCTACAACATGCTTTTCATTTTCTAAGGATAGTTTTTGCATTTGATTTTTCAGATCTTTGTTCTTTGAACTTAAGTTTGCAAAATCATCCATTAATTCATAAAAAGCACTATGCAATTCATCGAAAGTAAAATTATCTAGAAAACTCGAACTTACCTCATCATTGTCCGCCATGAAGCATAGATTGGCCATTTCACTCTTTTCTTCCTCTTCGGAACTTGAGCTTTCCGAATCACTCCATGTGGCCATCATTGCCTTCTTTTTGAATTTTCGGGTGCCTTTCTTTAGTTGTGGGCATTCAGATTTAAAATGACCCGTTTTTACATTCAAAACAAATAACTTCTTTTTTTTGCCCTTGTCCTCATCTTTTCTTCCAAAGGGCTTTTTCTTTTCAAACTTCTTCTTCCTCATGAATTTTTTAAATTTCCTTGTGATGAGTGCCATGTCCTCATCATCACTTTCATCTTCAGATTCATGAGGCTCTTCCATATATTCAAAATCTTAAGAGCCATAGTCTTCTTCTTCTTTGACTCATCATCATCAAATGTTGCTTAATTTGAAGCTCATGAGTCATCAAGGATCCCAATAATTCTTCTAGGGGTAGGGTACTTAGATCTTTTGCCTCTTGTATTGCAGTCACTTTAGCTTCCCAAGTCCTAGGCAAAGAACGTAAAACCTTCCTCACAAGATCAGAATTATCATAAGATTTACCAAGGCTTTTTAAACCATTAACTATATCAGTAAATCTTGTAAACATATCAGTAATAGATTCAATGCATCCATCTTAAACAATTCATACTTATGAACTAGCATGTTAATCTTGGATTCCTTGACTTGATTTGTTCCCTCATGGGTAACCTCAAGTCTATCCCAGATTTCTTAGCAGAAATGCAAATAGATATACGATTGAATTCATTTGCATCTAATGAGCAGTATAAAACATTCATTGCTTTGGCATTAAGTTGTGCCAATTTTTTATCATGTTCATCCCATTCCATTTCCGGTTTAGGAATCTCCATGCCATTTACTCTAGCAGTGGGTGTGTGTGGTCCATTGACTATAATGCTCCATAGATCATAGTCAAGTGCTTAAATGAAAATTTTCATTCTAGCCTTCCAATAACCATAGTTTAATCCATTAAACAAGGGTGGTCTATTTGTAGATTGACCTTCGGAAAAAGATGAACCAGCTTGAGTTGCCATGTGGATCTTTGACTCTTGATCGTTAGATCAAATCAAATGAGCACTAGCTCTGATACCAATTATTGGTCCAGATAGCAACCTAAGAGGGGGGGGTGAATTGGGTTTTTCAAAAATTTAACCTCTTTTGAAAAATAAACCCCAGGGAAATAAAACTTAGATTCGCACAGATTAAAATAGAATATGCACAAATAGAGAGTTAAAGAAAATGAGACAATCACGGCAAACACAGGAGATTTTATAGTGGTTCGGTGTACCTACACCTACGTCCACTCCCAAGTATCTCTTGGGTCCACACTATAATCAATATGATTACAGCAGAGTTGTTTTGCAAGCTCACAACTCGAACTTGTTGTTTTCCCGGATGCACAACAAACCCAGCTGGTTTTCAAGGCTCACCAGCACAAAACCTTACACCACAAGCTAATGCTTGCACAAGGCTAACAACCTTAACTGAATCAATCACCAGATTGACCCAGCAAACAATATTTGTTTTACAAGATAAACAGCTCCTCCTATGAGCAAATATACAATAATGAAACAAGAATAAAAAGATAGGAATCAAAGCCTGATTTGCAGATCTTGGTGCTTGCTCCTTCTCCTTTTGAGTGGATCTTCCTTCAAGGTGCTCTGAGACTCAGAAGATCAGAGAACTAGGGCTTGCATCTTCCCTTGAGATTTCTTCGAAATAGAACAATAAAAGCTTGGAATCTCTCTCTTTTCTTTTGGGGAATCAGTATGATCTTTCCTTACGAGTTTTCCCTCTTTTCTCTTTTGATTTTCTGATGATTTCTAAGATTTCTCTCTATTCTTTTCTTTTTGTCTCTCTTCTTTTCGGATGCAGCAAACCCTCTTCTTATATATCCGATTAATCCATAAATAGTTTAAAACTATCCGTTAGAAACAAGTGTAAGAAGGATTAGAACCAAAAATAGCAATAGCTGTTGGGATTAAAAAGATAAAGATAAAGTTTAGAGTCGTTCTGACAGTTCTGGAGTCGCATCTGACATTCTGGAGTCGGCTCTAACTTTTCTGGAGTCGGCTCTAGTTCGAAAATCCCCAAATCGCTTGAACTGGAGTCGTCTCTAACTTTTCTGGGGTCGACACAAAAATCTTCTGGAGTCGACTCTAACAGTCCGGGAGTCGACTCTAAGTCGTGGCTGAAAAAATCATTGTTCTGTCTTTTCTATTGGAGTCGGCTCTAACAGTCCGGAGTCGACTCTAAGTCCGTGCCATTTTCCGGAGTTGACTCTGCGATTCCATGTGTCGACTCTAATGTCTGAAATCTTACCTTGACATTAGATTCGAACTAGAACTTAATTTATCTTATATTTGATTAATAGAACATATCATAAACTGAAAAATTAAACCAAAATCATTAGTAACTTCAAATGTTATACTCAAATAGTTTTGTTAATCATCAAAATCAACAAAAGCTATTTTAAATTTTATTCATCGAATTTTATGAAGTCTATTTAATTTTTTTTAAAAAAATTTCTATCCATCTCTCATTCACTTCCCTAATCTGTTTGGACTCTTTTAAAATTTTAAATAAAAAAGAAGAACAATAATACTTTTTTTTCTAATTAACATATTTTATCTATTCATCCCATAATTTTTGAAATTTTATTATTTTTAACATGTATTAATTTTAATTGTATATTGCATGTGACTAATTTCTAGTAATATAAAAGACATTACAATACTATAACATAAAATTATATACACTAACATGATATAAAATAGTAAAATTACTATAATAATATCAATATTTTGATATGTGATCGGCTAATTTTTCACAAGTAGTATGCATTATTTGGTTTCTTTGGAACACTTCTCAAATAACCATGACATTCAAAGTACTTCTCTTTATTTATAATACATCATACGTGTACCATTTTATGCAAACCAACGTTTAAAATGATATTTTTATTACAATCCAAGAAAATTTCATAAATCCAATGAAAAATAAATAGAAAGATAACATCGTTACTGTTTCTATTATTGCATGTTTTGTTTGGAACTCTATTACATCATAATGTCATTATAATAGTTATTATATTAATGATTTATTAATATAAAATTAAAATATTTTTGAGATCATTAAAAAATGATGTATGTAATTGAGGTTAGAAGTGGGTTTAGGCTGATTAGGCCATAGCCAAGTTTGAACTTGTTGGCCCAGATGGCAACCCAAGAGGGGGGTGAATTGGGTTCTTAAAAAATTTAACCTTTTAAAACTATGTGTTTTGGAATGTATAAGATTGAGTGCAGGATAAATATTAAGCACAAATAAAGAGATAGAGAGAGAGTCAAAACACGGTAAACACAAGGATTTTATAGTGGTTCGGTGTATCCAACACCTACGTCCACTCCCAAGTATCTTTTGGGTCCACACTATAATCTACTTGATTACAGCCGAGTTGTTTTACAAGCTCACAACTCAAAACTTGTTATTTCCCCTGGGATCACAACGAACCCAGCTGGTTTTTCGGGCTCACCAGCACAAAACCCAAACCCAAGCTAATCTAGCTTGTTCCGAGGTATACTACCTCCACTAATTCAATCCCTCGATTGAACTAGCAAACAATAATGAAAAATAGAGTTATGAATACACATCAGCTCCTCAAATGAGCAAATAAACAATAAAGTAAACAAAGATTTAGAAAAGCATGTTTGAAGCAAATTTGATGTGAGCTTTTCTTCTTTTCCTCTTCTCCTTTGAAATGTTGAATCAGGCTTCAGCTCAGATTCTTCACAAAGATTGCAGTTGAGAAGTTGAGAAAATCAGGGCTTTTGCTCTCTTTTTCTTCACTTGGAAAATCCTTCGATTTTGAACTTGAATCACTTGGATTTCTCTTGAATCTCTCTTCAGAAGATAGACATGGATTCGGAGATTTCTCTTTGAAAATTTCTCTCCCTTTTTTGTTTTTCTTTTTATTTTTCTGTATCTCATTTAACCGGACGGTTTCCCCCTTTTTATAGAACTCTCAATCCAGTTTTTAGGTGGGAAATATAGCCGTTGGAGATGTTTGGATTCTTCTGCACACAAAGAAAATAGCCGTTAGAGGTTAGGTGAAAAGAAATCTTACCGTTGAAGTACGTTCTGACAGATAAAAAATCCGTTCCTGACAGGTTGGAGTCGGCTCCAACTTTTCAGGTGTCGGCTCCAAGTCGGGTGTTCAAAAATAGTAAAGAAAAAGTTGTTGGAGAGTCGGCTCCAAAAAGGTAAGTGTCGGCTCGTCGCTTTCGGGAGTCGGTCCATAAAATACGCTCTATTCTCAGGTTAGAGTCGGCTCCAGAAACTCAGGTGTCGGCTCCGAAATCTTGGGTGTCGGCTCCCGAATTCTAGGTGTCGGCTCCAGAAACTGAAACAGAATGCACTTCTCTGTATCTCAGGTTGGAGTCGGCTCGAAACCTTGGGTGTCGACTCCGGACCGTGCCAAAATCCAGAAACTTTCTGATACGCCTTGGGGTCGGCTCCTTACCATTTGGGTGTCGACTCCAGGCTCTGAACTTTGAAAATTTCTTTTTAAAACATTGATTCAAAACATGTTTCTTTGTCCTTTTGATTGATCAAACATTTTAAATCCCTGAAACATTGTTAAATCAATTAGAAACTAAATAATATACTCATGTCTTTTATTAATCATCAAAATTAATAATTGGTCAACAGAACTAATTTGAGTTGGGTTTGAACTTAAAATAAATTTTAAAAAATTTTGGATCGACCCACCTTGTTATTTGGCTCGATCTAAATCGGGTTCGAAGAAGACCTGAAGTACAACCTTTTATAAAGTCCAAATCTAACACAAATATAATTTTAAAACCTTAAAATGTAGCAGGTATCTTAAATTTAATAATATTTTTTTATCAATTATATGAGAATAACTCTTCATATCATAGTAAATTCTTTAAAGTAGTTAGATATGATTATTTTAAATATTATTTGTTTGTATATAAATATTTAAAAATTAAACATTAACTTCGTTGAACCAAACAGTGGGGAAAAAAAAATCAAGCCCTATTTTAGGCCAAAGTCTAAAAAAAAATTAGATTAGGTTTGAGTTGGGAACTGTTCAATCTTGCCTAGCCTACTTTCAATCCTAACCATACTGGCTGCAATGATTAATTAAGAAATGTCACAATAGTTGCGCAAACCGAATAGTTCCAATAAGGGGGGCACAATGACTTTTTTTTTTTTTGAAAACAGAATTTAAGTACGATTCATTAAGAACGAGAATCCTGATTTTTTTTTTCTCTTATTTTTCATTGTGAAACTTTGACCCTTTTGATAGCCAGACTTGGAGGAGGCTTAGGTAGTGTAAAAATGTCAGAGAGAAGCAGGAGATCCCACATTTAATAAACTACACCTGTTTTATTTTCTTTTTAAATTCTAAAGTAAACTACGAGTATTAAGGGAAAGTAAGAATTACATTACATTAAATTGATTTCCTTATATAAAAATTTAACATAAATATATTGATAGTCGGCGTTGTAGTTCAGGCCTTGGACCAAGGATCTGCACGCACGTGTCAAACACCCGCGTGGCATGCGCATTCAAATTTTACCGATTCTGAGGGCGAAGTCTCGGTAGCAGCCGTAGAAGATGTCTGCTATGTTCTTCTCTCTCCTCCTTGTTCAAGGCCCATCTCCGTCTCCCGCCTTTTGGCCCAGCCTCTCCGCCCGAAAACTCTAACCCTAACTCTTACCACGATCCCATTCTTGGGAAAACCTTAGGATTCCTTCCGCCCCGAGGCCATGTCATGGGGTTTGGGGTGGAAGCGACTCTCCGAGATCTTCCATCTCGCTGTCGACTACGGCGAATACGACGACAATGCCGACGACTCTTCCCCCACTTCTTCCCCGCCACCGCCTCCTTCTGTCGGGGAATTGGGGTTCCGGATCGATCTCGACTGGTCGGCCGCCGATGACGAGGACCAGGTCGCCCTCCGCCTCCAATCCCAACTCATGGTCGCCCTTCCCCCGCCGCAGGACACTGTGGTTCTGAATCTCCTCCATGATGAGGATGGATGGATCAAAGTGGACATGAAGGTTGTGAACCGGCGGGAGCCACTGAGAGCGGTGAAGATGGCGAAGGTGCTGAATTCCGGGCAGCAGAGCGATGGGATTGGGGTCTTGACGCGGTTGATCAGGTCTGATCTGGCAGCTCCATGGTCTGGGGAAGAGTCTCCGAGGCTTGCGGATCACTGGAAGAGCCTTAAGGTTCTGAACCTTCGTGGATGTGGCTTGTCGGTGAGTCTGGTGTTGTCAGATGTTCAAAGATTCTATCTTTAACTTTCTTTCGTTTATTGCTTCGTTTGCTTTGATGTTTTTCAATGGATTTGTGATTTCGTGTTGTCATTTTCTTGAATTTTTTGGTTGGAATTCAAAATGAGATTTCTCTGTGATTTTATTTTGATTAGTACTCATGTGATTTAAAGGCCTCAAGCTGTCATTTTCCTGATGTGAGGAACAGCTGCTAAAAGTATTATATGAAGAATATGGTGTGACTTTTCGATACGGTGGTGCAATGTCTAATTACAATAGACAGCGGCCCTCTCATAAAACATACGACTACAAAACGTGATGCTGTTCGGCAACTTCAATCACAACAGGTCTCTCTACATCACTGGATACGTTGAAGAGACAAGACTATCTTTGGATCAACCCTGGCTTTGTGACCAACATCATGCCCCTGAAGGCATTGGCTTTCTAGTAGTCTATACCAGCTATCTGTTATTCTGTGTTGTTTGGCCATGCAGGCCAGAACCTTTCTGTAGGCAGCCTCAGCAGCCTGACATTAACCAAATAATGTTCGTTTAGATATGAAATACACCACGTTTTCTCTGACATTCAAACTTTTGGTGGATTGGAGATAGACATTTTACCTAGTGTACTAGAAGCATGTGGTGGTGTACATCTCAATGGAAAAGTTTGTTAGCTTCTTGAATCAAGAAAGTAATGAATATTGAAATATTAATATCAGGTAATTTGGTATCGATCTCATAAGCTTTTTTCACATCCAGAGAAGGCTCACTAACATTTTGAACAACATTCTAGTTAGCATGATAGAGTGGAGTAGTGGCATGTGTGACACTGCTCTGGAAGCTAAGATGGCGGTTTCAAAGAAGCGTGGGTTTGGACTTTGGTGATGGATTATTTCAAATTGAATGAATTCATGTCTACTCAATCCAGTTGCACTACAGTGACATGATATTTAACTTTTCTTGACAACCAGAGGTGCCACGTATCTATAATCAAGCACAACTGGAATGGGATATAGAAATATATCTAGGAGTCTTTGATGATGTTTAGTAGAGATACACTGAATGGCCATAGGAGAAATTGGTAATCTTCTACCTGCTGGATGTCCCAAAACAATGACTCAACAAATTTGCAGCTGCACATGCAGATATAGCATAAGAGATCAACAATGTGACCAAGCATATAGTCATATTGTGGGCATAGAATCAAGAGACATAAGAAGCGAATGGCCCACGGTGTTGATGTCATTATTGTTGTTAGCTCACATGGATGAGAATGCAAGCAGGATGCATTGATTATTTACAAAATAGTGGAATTTCTAAATATTTTCCATCACGTGACCTTTTATTGGAGATTGTAAATGATCTGGTCCATAGGATATGTCTCTAATCTTTACTACCTCCCAATTTGCATCCTCTATCTTTTTTTTTGGGGTCATGTCTCACTGTATGACATGCACATCTATGAGAATATTGGCTAGGATTGATGATTGTATATTATATGAATTTTTGTACTTTCATTTATATTTTAAGTTGCAATGATGTATACTTTTTATGATCTAGAAGACTATATGAAGATCTTATTGCGAAGATCCATATAAAACTCCATCTCCAAATTTTTGCACCAATAACTTCTTTACCTTTCAAATGATAATTTGATAAATCTTAGTCAATTTCTCTAGTTGCTTATTAAGATCCTTACGAGTATTCCTTCCAAAACATATAGGACCAACCACCACTATCTAGTTGAGGATCATATTAGCATGATCATCCCTTTCAACCATAAATAGCACTGAAAATTAATATGCCAAGGAATTCAGCACCCATATATTCTTACAAAACCAACTAGCCTGTCCATCACCAAGCTAATTTTTAATCCAAGTAACACATAGACAGCTTCTTAAACACTTGTCCAAAAAGGTAAGAAACTCTTCTGGAGGCACCAAGTTTGGATGGAGATGTAAATCAATACCATATAAGAGGCAAACATTCGATCTGGTACCTCCTTGTTAGCATAACCAGCATCTGTTTGTTGCTATTGCAAAAATAAATATTGGTGGATGAAGAAGAAAAATTTAAGTGGTATTGTTGCCTAAGCAAAATGAACTTATTGAAGGAAATGTGTTGAATTTATGCAAACTGATGAGAAGAGAGAAACTCCTGAGAACTTTCTTTAGAGTATATTCATGTTTTTGACTTTTTAGACTTCTAGGATAAAACTTTGTGTGATCACTCTTTTATGAGGTGCTCTCATTATCACATTATAAATTGTGGTCCTTGTCTTGTAAATTTTGCATTTTACTTGATTTATTCTAGTCATTACTTGCATTTCTCTTTCTTTGTAGTCGCAAAGGAGTTGAGATTGTCTGATGTTTTTTTCTCAGTTTCTTTTGCATGGTGCTGTGGTAGACCTTGAATTACGTTGCTGATATATTAAATGAACTTTCTTGTGTTATCTTGATGTCATGATGTTGCCCTTACCATGAAATGGTCTTATGGAAATAACAGGTCCTTCCGGTAGAGTTAACACAACTTCCACAGCTTGAGAAACTATACATTGACAAAAATAAGCTAACACTTTTGCCACCAGAACTTGGTGAATTGAAAACGCTGAAAGTGTTACGAGTTGACAATAACATGCTGGTTTCTGTCCCTGGTAAGTTTGTATCTTTTATGACCTATACCTAGGGCTATATTTATTCTAAAAATTGTTCGATATATCAATTTGCGATTATCCAGAAACAAAAACAGTTGCATGATCAACTTGGATCTTTTATGACCTGTACATAGGGCTTTATTTAATCTAAAGGTCGTTGGTATGTTAATTTGCAATTATCCAGAAACTAAAAAAGCTGCATGCTCAAAACAATTTGCAAAACTTGCCGGTCTAATTGAATCATAAACTTTTGACCAGTTGAGCTGAGGCAGTGTGTTATGCTGGTGGAGTTATCACTGGAACATAACAAACTTGTCCGCCCACTTCTGGATTTGAGGTCATTCGATTATCGGTTGTCTTGATAGAACTTTACATTCTCCATTTCAAATTGCTTAGAGATGCTCTTAGCCTTGACATTTCTCTTCAGTTACATGGCAGGGCTATGACTGAGCTTCGCATTCTAAGATTGTTTGGCAATCCTCTGGAGTTTCTTCCAGAAATTTTACCATTGCACAATCTTCGACATTTATCTCTTGCTAATATCAGAATTGATGCAACTGAGAATCTGAAATCTGTAACGGTGCACATTGAGGTATAGATCTCCTGCAACTTTGGCAAGTCTTGTGCTCACCTTTTGAATTAGTTGACTTTTCTAACCTCTTTTGGTGATTTCAGACAGATAACAGCTCCTATTTCATTGCATCTAGACACAAGCTTAGTGCCTTCTTCTCTCTTATTTTCCGGTTTTCTTCATGCCATCATCCTTTGCTGGCTTCTGCACTTGCTAAGATTATGCAAGATCATAACAACCATATAGCCATTAACAAAGAAGAAAATGCTATCAGGCAGCTCATAAGTATGATAACCAGTGGTAATCGTCATGTGGTACGTAGCTACTTAGTCTCTCGAGAAAGCAAGTTAAAGTAGGGCTTCTTTGGTATCACTTTTATTTCCTTTTTTATTTTTAAAAGTAGAAACATGAAATCTAATGTGAAAAATATGTTTGGCTACATTGTTTTTACATTCTATTTTTAAAAGTAACTTTTATTATTTATGACAAAAGTAGAACTAAATTTTTTCACTTTCAATGTCTTTAAAAGTGACTCTTTTTTAGAAACCAAGCCAACTTTTTGGAAAAAGCAAGGGCTTGTTTGGTTGGTTCGATGTGCGTGTGTATATATGACTAATATTATATAATATACTATTATTAAAATTAAATATATTAAAGATATTATATTATTAATAATTATTATTTTGTTATATCATAATTATATTATTTACATTATTCTAATAATCGCTATATTACTATTTATTATAATAATATAATTTAATGTGTCACCTATTAAAATAATAATAATAATGTAATCTTAGAATTATTATATTAATATTATATTATTATTGTATTATATATTATATTATGGAATATAATATTATATTTGTGGGATGTGTTGGCCCCTATTGCCTTTTGCTATAAAAATAAAAAATAACAATAGCTTTCAAACATATTTCTGTTGACAGAAACATTAAAAGAAATTGAAAATAGAACTTGTGCTTCTGATTTTTTTTAAAAGACGGTGACAGTGATGCCAAAACACAGCCATTGTATTTAAGTTCAGGTTCTCAATTTGAGAATATCTTCTCCTATGGTTACTATATGTTGCAGGTTGAACAAGCATGTTCTGCTCTTTCTTCACTGGCAGCAGATGTTTCTTTGGCAATGCAGTTGATCAAGTCTGATGTAATGAAACCAATTGAATTTGTTATGAGATCTGTTAATGAAGAAGAATTGATTTCTGTATTGCAAGTAGTGGTCACCTTGGCTTTTGCCTCTGATAGTGTTGCTCAAAAGATGCTGACCAAAGATGTATTAAAATCATTGAAAGGACTGTGCGCGCATAAGAACACAGAGGCAAGATAACCCAGAATAAGTCGAATTGCTTTCTCAATTTTGTCATAATTATGTGCATTACCTATTTCTTTTCTTTTATCAGGTTCGACGCTTATCTTTATTTGCCATTGGAAATTTAGCTTTCTGTTTGGAGAATCGCCACATCCTAGCTCAATCTGAAAGCTTGCATGAACTTCTTCTACGTCTGACAGTTACACCCGAGGGACGTGTGAATAAGGCTGCAGCACGTGCTTTGGCAATTCTGGGTATGTTGTTTTTCTGTAATCATGTTACAGATTGTATAATCTTGCCAGTGCATTGAGCTTTATCTTCTATTGTCCTCACTTTAGGAGAAAATGAGAACTTGCGTCGAGCGGTAAGAGGAAAACCTGTTGGGAAGCAAGGATTACGTATACTATCAATGGATGGGGGTGGGATGAAGGGTTTGGCAACAGTCCAAATGCTTAAACAAATTGAACAGGGAACTGGAAAACGTATTTATGAAATGTTTGACCTTATCTGTGGTACATCCACAGGTGGTATGCTTGCAGTAGCTCTGGGCATTAAACAAATGGCATTGGATCAATGTGAAGAAATATACAAGAAACTAGGTGAAGAGTCTACAGCATGACAGAGGTTATGTCATTTATTTTTTAAGTATCCCACCCATTCTTAAGTGTTGTTTCCTTTCTCAGGGAAGCTTGTATTTGCTGAGCCTATCCCTAAAGATGAAGCTGCAACTTGGAGAGAGAAACTTGATCAACTTTACAAAAGTTCATCACAAAGTTTTAGAGTAGTCGTGCAAGGGTCTAAGGTAAGGAAAACAAATTATCTGTGTGATTCATTCATTTCTTGAAGATACCTGACCTCAAATCTTTCTTGCAGCACAGTGCAGATCAATTTGAAATGTTATTGCAAGAGATGTGTGCTGATGAAGATGGTGATCTTTTAATAGATTCTGCTGTGAAGGGCATTCCAAAGGTTTTTATAGTATCAACTCTGGTCAGCGTTATGCCAGCTCAACCATTTTTGTTCCGAAACTATCAGGTTTGTCTAGTTCCAGGAACAATCTCTTCATGAGTAAGGTGATCTTTTATATCTTTCCACTCAACTAGCTATTTTATTGCAGAAAATCTATTCTGAAGTTCTTGAATGGTTGATCCACCTCATGTTTAGTTATATATATATTTAAAAATGACCTCTCATGACAATGCTTGTCTAGATGTTCATCATCATCTTTCTCCTGAACTATCATGGTTTACATCATTTTGATATGTGCAACATGAGAATACGATAGATTTCCGTCATAGTTGTTTTATTTGTGAATACTGAATTTGCCAGTAATAGCTTCTCCATGTCTTCTAGTATCCAGCTGGCACCCCAGAGCTCCCCTCAGGAATGTCTGAAAGTTCTGCAATTGGTGTAGTTGGGACATCTGCCCCTAGTGCTCAAATTGGCATACGGCGCGGTGCTTGTTCTGGAAGCTGCAAACATCAGATATGGCAAGCTATAAGAGCATCATCTGCTGCTCCATATTATCTTGATGATTACTCAGATGGTAATCATTCTTAGCCTTGTACCTTCTCAATCTTGTTTTTGATTCTTTCAAATCATGCACATGGGTTCCACCTTCTTTAAAAGCTGAGTATTTGGTGGCTATTTTATTATTTGTTCTGCTTCAATTTCTGTTCAGATGTAAATCGTTGGCAAGATGGAGCTATAGTAGCAAATAATCCAACTATCTTTGCTGTAAAAGAAGCACAACTTTTATGGCCCGATACACAAATTGATTGTCTTGTTTCAATAGGATGTGGTTCAGTTCCAACCAAAGTAAGTTGCTTTCTTTGCCTAATGTCTCCTCCTTGGTCTCCGGTCACCATGTCGCCTGTGTATTTGCAATTAAGCGCTGGATAACCCACCATGTAGCCTGGCAAGATGATCTGAAAATTGTTGACTGCTTAACAATTGACAACACTAACTGGTAACTTGCTAAAGATGTATGAGAGTTATATTGCAATGTAATCTGAACTTCTCTATAGCAATTTAAAATACATGACCACCGATATAAACTCCATTTGCTATATTATTAAACTTGAATGCTTCTTGGCATTGGCATTATGTTGATGAACACATGTTATATAGATTCTTCATGTTCTTAAACTTTTGCATTTTGCTGGCAATACTTAGGCTCGGAAAGGTGGTTGGCGTTATCTGGATACAGGACAAGTGTTGATTGAGAGTGCATGTTCAGTGGAGCGAGGGGAGGAAGCAATGGACACTTTGACACCAATGTTACCTCAGATGCATTATTTTCGATTTAATCCAGGTAATTCATTATCAGAAAATTTGTCTATGGATTTGCATGAATCTCTGTCTTTGTTTCAGCTTCAGCCAGAGAGTTCTAACTTGCAATTACTCTAGAAAATATCAGCTAATTTCAAGAAAGCCTTTTTATGTTCCATTTAACTTATAAATTAGTGAAAACAATGATGCAGTGGGAACTTGTTTCATGTTGACAGTTGATGAGCGGTGTGGGATGGAACTAGATGAGACTGATCCTGCCATTTGGCTCAAGTTGGAAGCAGCAACTGAGGAGTACATTCAGAAAAATTCTCAGGCTTTCAAGAATCTCTGTGAGCGACTAGTTCCAAGATGCCAGAATGAAGAAAAAATAATGGAGAAAATGAAGAGTCAACAATTTTCTAAATCAAAATCATCAAATTCAGGTTTCCTTGTCAAAGGATTTTCTCTGTTGTTTGAGTGTCATCAATTGTGAAGCTGTTCTGAACTTTTTTACGTGGCTGGAGTTTGACAAGTCTTTCTTCCCAGGGCTTGATGAAAACATCCCTTCGTTAGGCTGGAGACGCATGGTACTACTCGTGGAGTCTTCATACAGTCTTGATTGTGGAAAGACTATTCATCATGCTAATTCACTTGAAACATTTTGTGCTCATAATGACATTAGACTTTCTATTCTGAGTCAAGCATCAGGATTTTCCAAGACAGCAGCTGCATTTCCTTCACCATTTGAAACACCATTGTTTACTGGAAGCTTTCCATCAAGTCCACTTCTATATAGTCCTGAATTTGGCCCTCAGCAATCAAATCGGATTGATTTAGTTCCACCACTAAGCCTGGACGGTCATCCAATTGAGAAGGCATCAGCATCACCTCCGATATCTCCATTAATATCTAGGCAACCCTCTACCCATGTCCAAGCATTGCATGATAAACTACAGAATTTGCCCCAAGTAGGCATAGTACATTTGGCTCTTAAAAATGACTCAACAGGTTCAATATTAAGGTCTGACACTGCCCTTCTTTCTTTGACATTCCGCAGCATAGATTTTCATTTTGATTATTTTTTTAATATGACCTGTCATGGGTATCTTTCTGTCAGTTGGCAGAACGATGTGTTTGTGGTTGCTGAACCTGGAGAGCTTGCTGATAGATTTCTTCAGAGTGTCAAGCTAAGCTTCTCATTGATGTTGCGTGGGCACATGAGAAAGGAAGCTTATTCATTAACAAAGTTTTCATCTGTCACTGATTTGGTCGCCCGATGGCCTTGGTTTCAAGTTGGAGGTATTGTCCATCGTTACATAGGACGCCAAACACAGGTATGTATTTTTCCCCAATTCACCCTATATCATTTCTTCACCTTTGCTAGGCTACTAATGGGGTATAATTTTAATTTTTATGATCAAAGGTGATGGAGGATAACCAAGAAATTGGTGCATTTATGTTTAGAAGGACAGTTCCTGCTGTTCACTTGACATCCAAAGATGTTCGCTGGATGGTGAGTTGTGTGCAATTTATTGTGCTCTACCTTCCTGAATGGTAGGGAGAGCAGACCTTGTAATTTTGCTGATTTCTGTGGTAAACATTGGATAGATTTCAGATAATGCTGCTGTTGATCGGTCAAATCAAACTCTAGTTAAAAAGGTTCTATCAAAAAATAGAGCAAGAAGTTAGAGAGAAGGATAGCACTAAAACACTGTTTTTTTTTAATTCCTATTTTTTAATTCCTTTATTGTTAAAAAAAATAATAAAGAATCATAGTCTTCCACATTTGCCTACTCCTTTTATCCTCATTCCAACAATTTATCAAAACATTTTAGAATGTAATCAGACTGCAATCGTAATTGGAAAAACTTACTGAGTGCCCCTTTTGTTGTTTCCAAATCATCATTGATTCATCTTGTCATCCATATGCAGGTTCTTTGTACATTGTGACTACGGTGCAACTTGTTGGTTCATTAGGTTTTTTTTTTTTTTTTTGCATTACAATCAATATCCTTTGACGGCTTGAAAATTCAAAGTTCTCTACTCAACTCATAAGGTTGGGACCTCCTTAAAAACTGAAGTTAAGCCATCTGAGAACCCTGAATTGATGCATTTAAAACTTTATGTGCACCTGAAACATGTCCTTGCCATGAGGATTATCTTACATACAATTCAAATGTTCTACAGTGTGGCATGTCAACACTGTTTTTCAACCATCATCTGAAACATTGTGTGTCAAATATCAGGTTCATAGAGAGTTCATCTCTGAACTGAGAAGGCTCCATGAGAGGATCGAGAAGATTTTACAACCTATTGTTGACATAATGTCCACACTATTGATTGGCATGGGCTTCCTGGCCAAGGCAAATATAAACAAGATGGGGGCCTGCCATAGACATGGAAATTCAGTTGGTGTGTAGGGATATCTAAGTTATCTGTTTCCCGTTAAGCTGATGAAAGATGCAGTTTAGCTTTGAATACATGCTTATGGCTTGACCATGACTATTAGGTGTTCTCCCAATTATTTGAGGTTGGCTTTGTTAATAAAACAAAGAAGGAAGCTAAAACCAGAAAAAACATTAACTATTTCCATTCAATTATATTTATGTTGAGGTAAGGCTTGAAGTATCCAATTTAATCCTCTGATTGTTCTAATATTCGTGCCACTGCCAGAAAATCTGAGTCAGGTAACTTTTTGTTGGATGATGAGTACGGTTTAAAATAAAAGAATAATGACAGGAGTTCAGTCTGTACACTAGGAGCATCACTAGAATATCTGCTGAAGCATCCTGGTAGTGGAACCCCTGTAGGGCAAGTGATTGTACCATTGATGATTACCTTTCAAAACAATCACTAAAAAAAAAAAAAATCTTTAGGTATCTTGTTCTCCAGAAAGTTATTTCAATCGGAAAAGTATTTAGCTAGTTGTCATTTAGAATCGGATAATTTGGGCAGAGATTTGTAGTTTGTGACCAGATGTAACTTGGAAGCCATTTAACTTTGAAAAACTTTCTTGTGGTGTTAGTGTACAAGGATTGCAATCTTTGTGACATGCAGGGGCTCATCTTGTATTTGATGATCTGCATGGAATCTTAAAACTAGGGTGTTTTGCACACCAGAACCTGGAGATGGCTGTGGAGCTTAGATAGCATGGAGACATGGAAGGTTATAAAAGGTAATATTATTATGGTGTAAAATACTAAAATGGTTTATTGCTATATTAGCTTGGCGACTGCAATGTGGAAGGACATAGTTACAGGAAAAAGAGACTGCAGATTTGATTTGTTACAGTTATAAAGGTGTTTAGAGTTCGATTTAGAGGACTTTTTCCATTATTTAAAAGCAAAGGTGCATAACTAATGGAGGGATTCAAATGGATGTCCTATTTCAAGACAGAAACTTAATGAATAAATGTTGAGGAGTCTGCTTTTCATATCCTAAGAATTTGAAGTTACAATAGGGTTCAAGAACAGATCAGTCAGTTTTGTCATTTCGGTGCATTGATCAAGTTCTGCTATGCAAATGTGTCGTGGATAGTTCAGGCTGTTTCTTTATGCAAACTATTGATATTATGATGAATGTTATTTGCCATTTTGCTTCTGGCTTTTCTCTTTGTATATGATTCAGCAAGTTTACTTTGGTAGGTTTTTAAGATTGTATCCAGCTCTCTTTCAACAGCCTGATTATTTTTCCCAGGTTGGAGCATGGAGAGACAGAATTATAATCTGCACTGGAAAGTATGGCCTTGCCAAGAGCCTGGTGAAGGCTTTCCTAGATTCAGGTGCCAAAGCTGTTGTTTCGCCGTCACTTGAACCTCCTGACACGCAGTCTGCGCCATTCCATGAGACTGGAAAGTTTGTGATTGGAGATGAAGAGGCTGAGGACGAAGAACCAGAGCCAGCCAGTCCTGCAAGCGATTGGGAAGACAGTGATGTGGAGAAAGTCAGAGACCACCCATTGAACCTGATAGATGATGACGAAGAGGATCTATCTCGTTTTGTTTGCCTTTTATATGACTCATTGTTCCGAGAGGGATCAAGAGTAGATGTTGCTCTACAACATGCACTACGTTCCCATCCAAAGCTGAAATACACTTGCCACCTGCCAAACATGCTTTAGCTGTAACAGATAACAATGTCATAATAAAGTCCATAAATAAATTGATATAGTAAAAAGTAAGAAGAATAGAAGAGAGTAAATTCAATTTTGAGCTATATACCATGCCTCCACATGCATAAGAAAAAAGAAATACTATGATCTTGTTAAGATGCGTATTCTCTTGCAGCAACAAATACATTGCCTGTATATACAAGATATGGTTTAAGAAATAAATGTACAGTCTGTTCAGACCTTTATGTTGCATTTAATTTTTCAAAATATTTTTCATTTTCAGTTTTCAAAAATAGTTTTTTTTTATTTCTATAAAATATATTTGATAAATGAGAATAAAAACTGTTCTTTAAAAGAGAGGTACAAAGCAAAATAAATAAATAACGAGATATGATCTGTTGTTTTCTATTCTTTTGTTTTGATAAAAAATGATGAAAATAATTTTAAATCTCAGTAAAAGCAGATGCGCAACAAATGTTTTAAGCATGCACGATATACTTTTGAAAGCAAGGCCAATATATATTATAGTAACTTAACAATGATGGAAATGGTTTAAAGCCGCCCATAGACAGTATTTATATTTTAAAATAAGCTAGAGAAAACATGTAGTAGTAATCTAGAATAAAAAATCATGCGAAACATCAACCAGCGAATACCAAGATTTATATCTAAACATTTTAAGAGAGAAAAATTACATAATATTAACTATAAAATAAAATAATATTTACAATCTCTCACATCACCATTCTAGGTTGAATGTGGCATATAGGAGTATAAGAATGGAATAGTTACCTTCATAGACTTCTAAATGCATAATTTTTAAGAGCTAAGCCTTGTATTCTTTTAACCTCATGTGATACCTCAAACCTAAGGCAAGGATTTGAGAGCTTGAAAATATGTAAGTGTGCTCACACGTAAACGTGTATGTGCATGCATCATATAATTTTGTGTTAGATTTATTTTGTGGTTTTCCCTCTTTTATGATATTTTGAATATATTATAGTATTCTCTTATTGATATTTGGCATGATCTCTTTCTAGATTATTGCTATATTTTGTCCCTCTTATGGATACATATTTTTACTGTGAATCCATCTTTCTTGTAATTGCAAATCGTTTCTATTATTCATAGATCTTATAATACTTCTTTGCCTTTTTATGAGGGTGCACAAGTAACAATCACTATAGTTGCATAGTTCTGTTGCATGATTTTCATTTTTGTATGCCATCTTAAATTTAGACAAAAGTTGGAGTGCTTATAGATGGTATTCTATTTTGTAAAGCATTTCTACTTAAAATTATTCTATGACCTTTTCATTTGAAAGATTTTTCAAATAACAAAAAATATTATTCTTCAATTCGTACCTAATGTGATGGTTTTTTATATTATTACATTTCGAAAGAAGGATTTCCTTGCTATAGCTACACACTTCTGAATGTAAATAATTTCTACTAATGATTGTAAATTATTCCTATCATTCCTAAGTTGGTAGACATGTTTCCATCTTGTTTATGAAGATATGTAGGCAGCTTTTTTTCATCCTGTATACACAGTTGTTATTAAAGAGTTTTGCTACGCAGCTCTACTACAAAATTCTATTTTGTAGTTCTATCAAAAAATATTTCTTCATGTGGTTCTTATTCTATGTAACACTTCAAACCTAGGCAAGAGTTTAAAATATTGTAAGCGTTTTTTATTTTATAATGAATTTATATTTGGATTTCTTCCGTTTTTTTTTTCCTCTCTTGGAGGTTTTTCTAAATGAAAATTGGTGTTCTTGTATAAGTAGTTGGCATAATTTCTTCATTGTTGCATATTTCTTGTTATCATCATAGACTTGCGAATAAGTCCTACGGGTGTTTCAAAAACTGTTTCCATCATTCTTAAACCATTATGGTATGTCTTGTCCTTATTTATGAAAGTACACGAGTTGTTTCTACTGGCAATTATTATGGTGCATTAGCTTCTACAGAGATAGCTCTGCTCTATAATTATAAAGTTAGTTTTTATTCATATCACGCTTCAATCCTACATCAAGAGTTTGAAACATTGTTGATGATGCTAAGTCACCTTTCTCAAACGTCGGGGAAGATGGACGTCCTTCTCCTCGGATCCCTGCAAGAAAAGTCCCTGAAGACCGACGGTTCCGGTAGGGACCCTCCGACGATCAAGTCAGTCACTTGGGTTCAGACAAAGAACTACTCAGCGGAAAGGAGCTGAGGCAGTTAGGGTTTTGCTAGAAGGAAGAAAGCTAGAAAACCAGAGTTCAGATCCTTACTTACAGTGCGTGCACGTGCTTTTATACATGTCCGAATATCCTATCTTACTGTTTCGGAAGATCACCATCGTACCATCGTTGTGCGTGCCAGAGACATCCCGTACTACCAGTCAACGTGATATCATACGTATCTAACAGCTGCGATGGCATTCGGTGCGCGCCGTTGGCTGATATGACCGTGCACAGTCGCAAGTGGTAGCGAATCATACGCCGTAACGAGGCACGGCCACGCACAGGGACATGCAGTGCACCATACGCCGTTATGAGGTATGGCCCTCCGTAACGGGGTGCAATCACGAGTGTACTGAGAATCACGTGGGCGCGCGTGTGACCCGGAGCCGTCATTCCTTTTGACGATTGAACTGCATGCTAATCGCTGATGATACCCACCTACTCCGAGACCGAAAGGGGTTCCGGGGGTGGGATGATGCCGGTGCACCCTGAGACCGGAGGGGGGTCTCGGGGTCAAGAGATGATGATCCCACCTCGAGACCGGAAGGGGTCCCGAGGGTGGGATGATGCCAGTGCACCCTGAGACCGGAGGGGGGTCTCGAGGTCAAGAGATGATGATCCCACCCCGAGACCGGAAGGGGTCCCGGGGGTGGGATGATGCCGGTGCACCCCGAGACCGGAGGGGGGTCTCGGGGTCAAGAGATGATGATCCCACCCCGAGACCGGAAGGGGTCCCGAGGGTGGGTTAATGCCGGTGCACCCCGAGACCGGAGGGGGGTCTCGGGGTCAAGAGATGATGATCCCACCCCAAGATCGGAAGGGGTCCTGGGGGTGGGATGATGCTGGTGCACCCAAGACCGGATGGGGGGTCTCGGGGTCAAGAGATGATGATCCCACCCCGAGACCGGAAGGGGTCCCGGGGGTGGGTTAATGCCAGTGCACCCCGAGACCGGAGGGGGGTCTCGGGGTCAAGAGATGATGATCCCTCCCCGAGACCGAAAGGGTCCGGGGGTGGGATAATGCTGGTGCACCCCGAGATCGGTGGGGGCTCTCGGGGTCAAGAGATGATGATCCCACCCCGAGACCGGAAGAGGTCCCGGGGGTGGGATGATGCTGGTGCACCCCAAGATCGGTGGGGGGTCTCGGGGTCAAGAGATGATGATCCCACCCGAGACCGGAAGGGGTCCCGGGGGTGGGATAATGCCGGTGCACCCCGAGACCGGTGGGAGGTCTCGGGGTCAAGAGATGATGATCCCACCCCGAGATCGGAAGAGGTCCCGGGGGTGGGATGATGCTGGTGCACCCCAAGATCGGTGGGGGGTCTCGGGGTCAAGAGATGATGATCCCACCCCGAGACCGGAAGGGGTCCCGGGGGTGAGATAATGCCGGTGCACCCCGAGATCGGTGGGGGGTCTCGGGGTCAAGAGATGATGATCCCACCCCGAGACTGGAAGGGGTCCCGGGGGTGGGTTAATGCCGGTGCACCCCGAGACCGGAGGGGGGTCTAGGGGTCAAGAGATGATGATCCCACCCCGAGATCGGAAGGGGTCCTGGGGGTGGGATAATGCTGGTGCACCCCGAGACCGGAGGGGGGTCTCGGGGTCAAGAGATGATGATCCCACCCCGGGACCGGAAGGGGTCCCGGGGGTGGGATGATGCTGGTGCATCCCGAGACCGGATGGGGGGTCTCGGGGTCAAGAGATGATGATCCCACCCCGAGACCGGAAGGGGTCCCGAGGGTGGGATGATGCTGGTGCACCCCGAGACCGGTGGGGGGTCTCGGGGTCAAGAGATGATGATCCCACCCGAGACCGGAAGGGGTTCCGAGGGTGGGATAATGCTGGTGCACCCCAAGACCGGAGGGGGTCTCAGGGTCAAGAGATGATGATCCCACCCCGAGACCGGAAGGGGTCCCGGGGTGGGATGATGCTGGTGCACCCCAAGACCGGATGGGGGGTCTCGGGGTCAAGAGATGATGATCCCACCCTGAGACTGGAAGGGGTCCCGGGGGTGGGATGATGCTGGTGCACCCCGAGACCGATAGGGGGTCTCGGGGTCAAGAGATGATGATCCCACCCCGAGACTGGAAGGGGTCCCGGGGGTGGGATAATGCTGGTACATCCCAAGACCGGTGGGGGTCTCGGGGTCAAGAGATGATGATCCCACCCCGAGACCGGAAGAGGTCCCGGGGGTGGGATGATGCTGGTGCACCCCGAGACCGGTGGGGGGTCTCGGGGTCAAGAGATGATGATCCCACCCCGAGATCGGAAAGGGTCCCAGGGGTGGGATAATGCCGGTGCACCCCGAGACCGGTGGGGGGTCTCGGGGTCAAGATGATGATCCCACCCCGAGACCGGAAGGGTTTCCGGGGGTGGGTTAATGCCAGTGCACCCCGAGACCGAAGGGGGTCTCGGGGTCAAGAGATGATGATCCCTCCCGAGACCGAAAGGGGTCCCGGGGGTGGATAATGCTGGTGCACCCCGAGACCGGTGGGGGTCTCGGGGTCAAGAGATGATGATCCCACCCCGAGACCGGAAGGGGTCCCGGGGGTGGGATGATGCTGGTGCACCCCTAGACCGGAGGGGGGTCTCGGGGTCAAGAGGGAGATGGTGATCCCCGTTAGCTGCCGTTACCTTTTATTCTGACGATGCGGGATCAGCCATATCAGATGCCCCCTCACCCCTGAGGCGAAACGGGTCCCACCGTTGAGGCGCAAGGGGTGTTCTCCACGTGGCTGATCCCCGTCCTCACCTTTTATGCGGACGGCCTGGGGAATGTAAGAAGGCGGCCCTCCGTACATTGTGCCCGCCACGATCGACCTCGAGAGAAAACTGGCCCTTCGAAGTCTGCGCGAAAAGCCGCATCATCATTACCTCTCATTACGGCGACGTCAATGGGTCCCACCATTGGCCGGAGGCGTGCCGCACCACGCGCTGGTGTCCCTCGAAGTGAGCCAGCCTATGGCAAGGGGCCATGTGGCTGACAAGACGAGACGGGATGATTTGAAAACCTGATAAAGTCAAGCGAGGGATTGAATCTGGCCATACCGCTTCCATTGTCATCGTCTCCTTCTGTGCCTGCGCTCCGATCTCCCCTGCAACCTGAGAGCCTGCGTTTGGTTTCCTTTCTTCCAGGTCAGTTCTTCACCCATCCTAGACTTCTGTCCCTTTGCTCATGAGCTCGCCATCTTGGACCTCGAAGGACGGTTCTGAGAACCATCCTCCTTCCGAGAGGTACTGTACCTCTCCCGCTCCTTCTCCTTCGCTTGAGTGGTCCACTGATTCAGAGGACCGCATCCCCCTGGCCCGGCGATGGGTTGCCGGCGGAGCCCCATCGAGGGGCCGCCGGTCGGAGGCCGGCACCTCCTCAACGGCGGAGGGGTCCCTGGAGGGGATTGCCTCCACGGTGACGCGGCTGGATTTGGCAAAAATCCGGGCCCGTTACCAGGTTCCCCGGGACGTTGAGCTTTTCTTGCCAACTCCCGACGATAGGGTCATCTCCTCCCGACCCGGTCGGGTGGCCCTTTATGAGATTTGCCTAAAGGCAGGTCTCCGTCCACCTTTTCCGTCCTTTTCATCAACCTTCTCAACTACTACTCCTTGACCCCATCTCAACTGGTCCCAAACTCCTACCGCATTGTCAGCGCCTTTGTCATCCTTGCCATCGCCTGGTATCACCCCCGAATCTCTTTTTCGATCTTTCTACATCCTTCGGGCCAGAAGGGTTGGTGGCTGTTCCAGCCCCGACCCAATCGGGTCCTAAAACTTCTTCTTCCCTCTTCAATCAAGGGATGGAAATCCCGATTCTTTTTTGCAAACATTGACCAAGTCAGGCCCCGGTGGGGAGATCCCGACCTCCGAGGGAACGCGTCGCCATTCATCCTGGGGATCGGGAGGCGTTGGGTCTATTATTGGCCGCCGAGATCCCTCGATACACCTTGCTGACGGAGGATAATCTCGAGTCGGCGGGTCTTATCTCCCACCGGGGTAAGCCATCTCCACCCTTAGCCAAAAATTTTGCTTCTCTTTTTTTTTTTTTTTTTTTTTTCTTTTTTAACACAACTGATACTGCGCAGCTATGAAGATACCGGCGGCAAAACTCCTGAGGGCCGCCTCTAAAAGAGGGCCGGGAAGGGCCACCTGGAGGTCAGCAGGCTCCAGCCCGAAGCGTCCGATGGCTCGGGCCTCCCGGCTCGGGCCTCCCCGACCACCGGCACCGCAAGATCCTGGCTGCTCCAAAAGTTGATCTCACGCCGACACTCCGCCAGAGATGGGGGCGACCGCGAGAGTCCCAGTTGAGGAGCAGTCGCGGAGGGGCCCATAGTGGCCGAAGAGCTCCTGCTCCTGGAGACCGACCCCGCCGGAGGCTGCCAGGGATTGGGGCGAGGGACCATCAGGTACTGAGTCCACCCCCCGAGAGGTCGCCTAGGAGCAGCCCACGCACCGAGCCAGGGAGCTGAAATGGCCGAGCGGAGTGGGGTCAAGCCCAGGGCCACCCCGAGACTCCTTAAACGACGGTCGCTGGGCTGAGCGGTCCTGGCCCCGGTCTTTGTTCCCGAGATCCTGGAGGACCTTAGCCACCAAAAGGCGAGCGCATTCTTCCAGGATTCCTATGCTGTCGTCAGGGTAAGCGATCTTTTCGCCCTTTGCCTTTTATCTTTTTCCTTTGCTAACCTGGAGCTTACCATGCAGCTTGCACACTCCCTGAGGGCCGCCAGGGAGGTAATTCCCGGTGGGAAGGCCCTCCTGGGAGACGCAGAAGGAGGTTGAGGACGCTCAGCGCCGCGCGGAGGCGGCCGAGGAGGCGCTGGAGTCGGCCAGAAGCGCCTGGGCAAGTGAAGTAAAGGCCGCCGAGAACCGGGCGGAGGTCGATGCCAACCATGCGCGTGCGGCACTCCTCCAAATGATGGAGGCCGAGAATGCTGTGATGGCCAGGGACCTACACATCTCTGAGCTAACCTTCAGCCCTCCAGGAGGCCGAAGGTCGAGCGGGGCGCGGAAGAAGAGGCGCGGGCGGCAAAGGAGGAAGCCAGCCGATCCAAAGAGAGGTGAGCCGCACCCGGAAGGCCGAGAGGGTTGCAACGGAAGCCCTCGCAGCGGAGAAAGCCCGGGCCACTGGAATCATAGAGGAGTACAAGACGTCCGAGCGCTTTACAGATGATTTGGCAGAAGCCTCGGCGGCAGTGTTCCTCGAAGGGTTCCAGCATGGGAAGGAGAAAGTGGCCAGGGACCTTGAACTTTCCCCAGGCCCTGGAGGTTGAGCTAGAGCGTTATCAGATTGGCCCCTTCCGATGATGAGCCCGCACCAGAGCCGTGAGCTCGCACTTTTGTTTTTTTTTTTTTTTTTTGCAAGTCCGACGACGTCGGCATTTTGTAATCCCTTCCAATTAATGAGAATATTCTTCAAATGCAGTCTGACTTACCATGAATTCGTTGATTGACAACACGTAGCCCCATGGTCCCATTAGTCCCGATAGTGCCAGGGGATAACTCTCAACTCGAGCTATTCCGCCTTAGCCATCTAGGACCGAAAGTTGGGGCCAGGGAGGATAGGTTTCTTGGAGTTGAAACGCCGGCAGTTGAGGTTAGGTAGGCGGGTTCCTCAAGACCATCGGCGCAACGCTTTGCCAAGTGTTGGGCCTTGTGCTAAGTAGGCACGTGGCTTTTGGTGCCTGCGGGGGTCGGTCTTTATCTGACCGGGGACTTTGTGCTGTCGGGTGTCGGGCTTTAAGTCTCGAGCCCGGGGCTGTGCCAGGTCGGGCTTTATGCCTGGCTGGTGCAGGGCTTTAGGTGCCGACGGTGTCGGGCTTCATGCCTGGCTGGTGCAGGCTTTAGGTGCCGATGGGTGTCGGGCTTCATGCCTGCTGGTGCAGGGCTTTAGGTGCCGGGTGTTGGGCTTCATGCCTGGCTGGTGCAGGGCTTTAGGTGCCGACGGGTGTCGGGCTTCATGCCTGGCTGGCTTTAGGTGCCGAGTGTCGGGCTTCATGCCTGGCTGGTGCAGGGCTTTGGTGCCGATGGGTGTCGGGCTTTATGGCCCCAGGGCTGTGCCGGGGTCGGGCTTTATGCCTGGCTGGTGCAGGGCTTTAGGTGCCGACGGGTGTCGGGCTTCATGCCTGGCTGGTGCAGGGCTTTAGGTGCCGACGGGTGTCGGGCTTCATGCCTGGCTGGTGCAGGGCTTTAGGTGCCGATGGGTGTCGGGCTTCATGCCTGGCTGGTGCAGGGCTTTAGGTGCCGATGGGTGTCGGGCTTCATGCCTGGCTGGTGCAGGCTTTAGGTGCCGATGGGTGTCGGGCTGGCTGGTGCAGGGCTTTGGTGCCGACGGGTGTCGGGCTTTATGCTGTGCCGGGTCGGGCTTTGCCTGGCTGGTGCAGGGCTTTAGGTGCCGACGGGTGTCGGGCTTCATGCCTGGCTGGTGCAGGGCTTTAGGTGCCGACGGGTGTCGGGCTTATGCCTGGCTGGTGCAGGGCTTTAGGTGCCGAGGGTGTCGGGCTTCATGCCTGGCTGGTGCAGGGCTTTAGGTGCCGACGGGTGTCGGGCTTCATGCCTGGCTGGTGCAGGGTTTAGGTGCCGACGGGTGTCGGGCTTCATGCTGGCTGGTGCAGGCTTTGGTGCCGAGGTGTCGGGCTTCATGCCTGGCTGGTGCAGGGCTTTGGTGCCATGCTGGAGGGCTTTATGGTTCTGGGCTGGGCTTCATGCCTGGCTGGCCCAGGGCTTTGGTGCCGAGGCTGGCGGGCTTTTGTTGCTGATGGTACAAGTGGTACGGCTTCATGCCTGGCTGGCCCAGGGCTTTATGTGGGCTTTTGTTGCTGACCGGTGGTAAGTGGTGGGCTTCATGCCTGGCTGGCCCAGGGCTTTGGTGCCGACGGGGTCGGGCTTCATGCCTGGCTGGTGCAGGGCTTTAGTGCCGACGGGTGTTGGGCTTCATGCCTGGCTGGTGCAGGGCTTTAGGTGCCGACGGGTGTCGGGCTTCATGCCTGGCTGGTGCAGGGCTTTAGGTGCCGACGGTGTCGGGCTTCATGCCTGGCTGGTGCAGGGCTTTATGAAAAGATTTCAGGAGCTAAAATTGAATCTTGTTAATATTGAATGAGGGGTGAAAACCCAAGTGAATACAGGCATGATACTTGACATGAGAGGAGGAATACATTACTGATAATACCGACGAAGGTTATCTGCATTCCATGTCCTAGGGAGTGGCTTCCCATCGAGTTCTCAATCTTGTAAGCTCCGTGGCGGAGTGTCTCGGCGATCCGTAAGGTCCTTCCCAATTTGGAGCTAGCTTGCCTCCCTCAGCTGGCTTCGAGACCTCAGCCCGTCGAAGGACCAGGTCTCCTGGCAGGAACGTCCTGGGGCGCACACGGGCGTTGTAATATTTAGCGGCCCGTTGCCGGTAGACCGCCATCCGAAGTCGCGCCCGGTCTCGCACTTCCTCCACCAGGTCGAGGTTGGCTCGCAGCTGGTCAGGGTTACCTTCCTCGCTGTATGATTCCACCCGAGGGCTTGGTGAGCCAACCTCCACCGGGATAACGGCTTCGGATCCAAAGACTAAGCTGAATGGCGTCTCGCCGGTGGGGGCTCGCGGCGTTGTGTGGTAGGCCCATAGCACGTTGGGGAGCTCCTCCACCCATCGCCCCTTGCAGTCATCTAGCCGAGATCTCAGCCCCTGGAGAATGATTCGATTAGTCACCTCGGCCGCCCCGTTGGTCTGAGGGTGCCCGACGGAAGTGAACCTCTGATGGATGCCCAGCTCGGAGCAGAACTCCCGGAAGGGCGCATTGTCAAATTGCCGGCCGTTATCAGTGACTAGGGTGTGCGGTAGCCCAACCGACATATGATGGACTTCCAGAAGAAGGATCTCACTTTGCTTTCGTGATCTTGGCAAGGGCCTCGGCTTCAACCCACTTGGTGAAGTGATCCACCCACCAAGAGGAACTTTCGCTGTCCGGAGGCCGGGGAAATGGTCCCAGGATATCCATGCCCCACTGGGCGAAGGGCCAGGGTGCTACCAAGGGGGTTAGGTGAGACGTCGGCTGTCGCTGGATATTAGCGTGATGCTGACAGCTATCACATCTCTTAACAAGCTCGGCCGCATCTTCCTTCATTGTCAGCCAGAAGTACCCCTGCCGCAGGCCTTGTAGGCTAGGGCTCTGCCCCCCAGGTGACTCCCGCAGATGCCTTCATGGATCTCCCTGAGGATGTAATCTGATTCAGCCGGTCCCACGCACCTGAGGACTGGGTATGAGAAGGATCTCCGATAAAGCTTCCCGTCCATCATCAAGAATCTCGGGGCCCTCCGCCTGAGTAGCTGGCCTCAGCGGGGTTCTCTGGGAGAGTGCCGTCGGTCAAATATCGGATGTAGGCATCCATCCAGGAGGGCTCTTGCTCCACTGGCAACGCTTCATCCGCAACTTCAATGCTCGGGGCTTGTAGGTGCTCCACATATGTTCTTCCCAGCGTCCCGTCGGCCGAAGTGGCTAAGCGGGATAATGCATCGGCCCTGGCGTTCTCCGCTCTGGGGATATAGCTGACGCGGAAGTAAGAGAAATGAGACGCTTGGGACTGCACCTTGCTCAAGTATCGGGACATGGTTGCCCTGGGAACTGAGAGAGAGCGTACTCCACTATGTCTCCCTCCGGGCTCGCGAGAATGAGTCCGGCTCCGCTTCCTTGAGAGTTTGCTGCTCCATCCACATGCAAGATCCAGTCCTCCGCCTCCTCAGGTGAGGGAGGGTCCACACACTCCTCCGGGCGCACCCCTCCATATCCCTCTCGGTCCAGGAACACTCGACCAAGAAATCCGCCAACACCTGAGACTTCATGGCTGACCTTGGCCGGATGGACAGATCAACTCACTTAGTTAATGGCCCACTTGGCCAACCGACCGGAGGTGTCGGGCGAGATAAGATGGTTCGAAGAGGCTGGTCCGTGAGCACCACGATGGGATGAGCTTGGAAGTAAGGTCGGAAGCGTTGAGCAGAGACCACCAAGGCAAAAATAATCTTCTCGGTTCTCGAGTACCTGGTCTCGGCATCATGGAGTACTTTGCTGGTGTAATAGATTGGCTTCTGAACCCCATCGGCATCCATGCGCACGAGCACGGAGCTGACAGCCTCGGGGGAGGCTGCAAGATATAGGAAGAGCTCCTCTCCATTCTTAGGCTTGGACAACAGCGGGGGAGTGGATAGAAACTGCTTCAACTCCTCAAAGGCACCCTGACACTCCTTTGTCCATTCGAAGCCGTTGACCTTGCGCAGCGCCTTAAAGAAGGGCAGGCACCTTTCTGCCGACCTTGACATGAAACGACTCAAGGCCGCCACCCTCCCCGTCAGGCGTTGCACCTCCTTCTTGTTGGCTGGGGGCCTCATCTCCAAGATAGCCCTGATCTTGTCAGGGTTGGCTTCAATCCCGCTGGGTCACCATAAAACCCAGGAACTTGCCTGCTGCCACTCCAAAGGCGCATTTGTGGGGGTTAAGCTTCATCCGATACCGACGCAAGTTGTTGAAAGTCTCCTCGAGGTCAGCGACATGGTCCGCTGCACTGGTGCTCTTGGTCAGCATGTCATCCACATACACCTCCATGTTGCGCCCTAGCTGGTCCTCAAAGACCTTATTCATCAATCTTTGATAAGTGGCCCCGGCATTTTTCAATCCCAAAAGGCATCACCCTGTAACAATAAATCCCCTTTCTGTGATAAAGGAAGTTGCTTCTTCATCCGCGGGTTCATCTTGATTTGATTATACCCCGAGAACGCATCCATGAAACTAAGAGTCTCATGCCCGGACGTGGCGTCCACCAGCTGGTCGATTCGGGGCAGCGGGAAGCTGTCTTGGGGCACGCCTTGTTGAGGTCGGTGAAGTCCACGCACATCCTCCAGCTCCCGCTGGCCTTGCGAACCATTACGACATTCGCTAGCCAGTCCGGGTAATGCACCTCGCGGATGTGACCGGCCGCCAGCAGCTTCCGCACCTCCTCATCCACGGCCTTTTGTCGGTCAGGGGCAAAACTCCTTTTCTTCTGCCGATAGGCCGGCACCCCGCCGAATGTTAAGCTGGTGCGTAATCACCTCCTCGGAATCCCGGCATGTCGGACGCCGACCATGCGAAGACGTCCGCGTTAGCCCGCAGAAAGGTGAGGAGTCGGTCACGAGCCTCCTCCGGAAGTAAGGCTCCAATCCGGACTGTTCGCGCGGGTCCTCCCCGAGGGGAAAGTAAGCAGCCGCTCGGCTGGCTCCCCCCTTTTCTCCAAGTCTCGCGGGTCAAGCGTCTCAGGTGCCGGTGCAGGTGCCGTCTCCTGAGGACTAGGGGCCAAGTGATAGCAAAGTGTTGGTGGATTCTGCTCTCCCGCATCTCCCCGACTCCTCTGCTGGTGGGAACCTCACGAGGAGCCTCTTAGTGGATATGACAGCATCCAAGAGGTTGAGCCCGGGCCTCCGAGGATCGCGTTGTATGCGAGGGGCACACGAACCACCAAAACTTCATGAGAAAGTGCTTTGGCACGGGGCTGTACCAGCCGTCACAGGGAGAGTGACCTCCCCCTCAACTTCACAGAATCTCCTGTGAATCCCATCAGAGGCGTGGCGACAGGTCGAAGCAGATCAGGTGACAAGTTCATACGAACAAAGGCATCGTAGTTCAAAACATCTACGGAACTCCCACTGTCAACTAAGATTCTTTTTACAGGATGCTTAGCGATCGTCATGGACACGACGACGCTATCATCATTTTTATTTACACCCCATCTAAGTCCTTTTCGAAGAAAGGAATTACAGACTCTGACCCCCCTCCCCCCTTGGTTTCTTCGACGGGCCTCCTGCCCCCCAGGAAATCATCGCCACCGTCTTCTCCGTCGGGGCATTGTCGATCACCGGTGGCGGGGGCGCTGATGGGCCAGGAGCTCCCGGGTTGTTCCTCTGAACGAACTTTCCCAGGTGGCCCCGCTGATAAGGTCTTCAATAGCCTTCTTCAGCTGACGGCAATCGTCGGTGTCGTGGCCATGGTCCCGGTGGTAGCGGCAGTAGAGGTTCTTGTTCCGGGGGATCTTCGGGTTGATGGGAGGAGGGCGCTGCAGATAAGACTCCCCTTCAATCTCGAGCAGGATCTGAGATATCGGGGCGAGCAATGGGGTGTAGGGTCCGTCTCTTGGTGCAGGGGCTCGAGGACGGTTGTCTGGCCGGCGAGGAGGCTCAGGCCTCCTGGGGCGGACTTCTGCAGGCTCCGGCTGGGTCGGCTTCTTGGGGACACTCCCGCCAGCCTCGCGCGGGAAAAGTCGGCCTCGTCGCCCGGATGTACTTCTGGGCCCGGATCAGAAGCTCGGAGTAAGAGCCGGCGGCTTCTTGTCAAGAGAATACGCGAAGCGAGAAGGGCGGAGCCCCCGCTTCAAGCCAAGGTAGCCACCGAGTCTTCCAGGTTGTAGACCTCCAGAGCTGCTTCTTTAAACCGGGCGACATAATCCCGCAGGGCTCGCCATTCTTCTGCTGGACGGCAAAGAGACTGTCCGCCACCCTTGGGATCTTCCGGCAGGCGTCAAAATGGGCCAGGAAAGCCCTCTCCAACTGGCGGAAGGAGTCGATGCTTCGTGGCGGCAGACGAGAGTACCAAGCTCGAGCAGCCTTCTTCAGGTGGCCGGGAAGCAATGCACATAAGTGAATCAGTGGCCCCCTGGACTTGCATGAGTACCTTATAGCTCTCCAAATGGTCCAGGGGGTCCGTGGTCCCGTCGTATGGATCTAGCTGAGGAAGGCGGAACCTGGTAGAGATGGGCTCCTCCATGATGCGGCGAGACAAGGGAGGCCGGCTGTCGTAGTCTGTTTCTGGCAGGTGGGTGATCCGACGGCTAAGCTCCTCCAGCTTCTGATTACACTCCTCGAGTCGACGCTCGGCTCGACGAGGCATCCGGCCATCAAAAGAGCCCTCCCCGAAGATTCGGAAGAAGAAGAGGGGGCGCGATGCCGGCGCGGGCGCTCCGCCTCCTTCCCGTGCCGCCGCTTAGGAGAAACACTAGCGTGGCGAGAAGGAGACCGGGTCTCTTAGAGGCTTCGCGGTGGTGAGGCTTGGCCGGGGATCGATGGCGACGATCCACAGGAACCGGCGATCTCCGCGGGAGGAATGCTGGCTGGGTTGCACCACCCCCGGGACAGACGGATTCGGCTCCGGCTGCTGCACGGCCGCCTGCTGGTGCTGCAGGCCCTGAACCATCGCCGCCAAAGACTGGACCTGCGTGGCCAGGGCAGTGAGTCGATCTTCCTGGAGCTGTTGCGGAGCAGGCGCGGAGCATCATTCTGTGGAGCAGAAGGCCCTGCCCCCGGATGCAGCGGCTCCGGAATACTGGATGCGAGAGCGGGGGGGCCTCCGCGGGTGGACCGGCCCCGCGGTGCTGCCCCCAGCGCGACCGGCTGAAACTCCCTTCGTCCGGGTCGTCACCATGGCTTCAAGAGCTTGAAGAGAGGGAAAAGTAAGCTGCTGGTTCGATGTCTTTCTTCCCCCCTTCCTGGCGCGCCAATCTGATGACGCCAAGTCACCTTCCTCAAACGTTGGGAAAGACGGACGTCCTTCTCCTCGGACCCCTGCAAGAAAAGTCCCGGAGACCGGTGGTTCCGGTAGGGACCCTCCGACGATCAAGTCAGTCACTTGGGTTCAGACAAAGAACCGCTCAGCGGAAAGGAGCTGAGGCAGTTAGGGTTTTGCTAGGAGGAAGAAAGCTAGAAAACCAGAGTTCAGATCCCTACTTACAGCGGGCACGTGCTTTTATACCTGTCCGAATATCCTATCTTACTGTTTTGGAAGATCACCATCGTACCATCGCTGTGCATGCCGGAGACATCCCGTACTACCTGTCAACGTGATATCATACGTGTCTAACAGCTGCGATGGCATTCGGTGCGCGCCGTTGGCTGATATGACCGCGCACAGTCGCAAGTGGTAGCGAATCGTACGCCGTAACGAGGCACGGCCATGCACAGGGACATGCAGTGCACCATACGCCGTTATGAGGTATGGCCCTCCGTAACGGGGTGCAATCACGGGCGTACTGAGAATCACGTGGGCCGCCGTGTGGCCCGGAGCCGTCATTCCTTTTGACGATTGAACTGCATGCTAATCGCTGATGATACCCACCTACCCAAGACGGAAGGGGTCCCGGGGGTGGATGATGCCGGTGCACCCCAAGACCGGAGGGGGTCTCGGGGTCAAGAGATGATGATCCCACCCCGAGACCGGAAGGGGTCCCGGGGGTGGATGATGCTGGTGCACCCCGAGACCGGGGGGGTCTCGGGGTCAAGAGATGATGATCCCACCCCGAGACCGGAAGGGGTCCCGGGGGTGGGATGATGCCGGTGCACCCCGAGACCGGAGGGGGGGTCTCGGGGTCAAGAGATGATGATCCCACCCCGAGACCGGAAGGGGTCCTGGGGGTGGGTTAATGCCGGTGCACCCCGAGACCGGAGGGGGGTCTCGGGGTCAAGAGATGATGATCCCACCCCGAGACCGGAAGGGGTCCCGGGGGTGGGATAATGCTGGTGCACCCCGAGACCGGAGGGGGGTCTCGGGGTCAAGAGATGATGATCCCACCCGAGACCGGAAGGGGTCCCGGGGGTGGGATGATGCTGGTGCACCCTGAGACCGGAGGGGGGTCTCGGGGTCAAGAGATGATGATCCCACCCGAGACCGAAAGGGGTCCCGGGGGTGGGATGTTGCTGGTGCACCCGAGACCGGTGGGGGGTCTCGGCGTCAAGAGATGATGATCCCACCCCGAGACCGGAAGGGTTCCGGGGGTGGGATGATGCTGGTGCACCCCAAGACCGGTGGGGGTCTCGGGTCAAGAGATGATGATCCCATCCCGAGACCGGAAGGGGTCCCGGGGTGGGATGATGCCGGTGCACCCGAGACCGGTGGGGGGTCTCGGGGTCAAGAGATGATGATCCCACCCCGAGATCGGAAGGGGTCCCGGGGTGGGGTTAATGCCGGTGCACCCCAAGACCGGAGGGGGGTCTTGGGGTCAAGAGATGATGATCCCACCCCGAGACCGAAAGGGGTCCCGGGGGTGGGATAATACTGGTGCACCCCGAGACCGGAGGGGGGTCTCAGGGTCAAGAGATGATGATCCCATCCCAAGAACGGAAGGGGTCCCGGGGTGGGATAATGCTGGTGCGCCCCGAGACCGGAGGGGGGTCTCGGGGTCAAGAGATGATGATCCCACCCCGAGACCGAAAGGGGTCCCGGGGGTGGGATGATGCTGGTGCACCCCGTGACCGGATGGGGGTCTCGGGGTCAAGAGATGATGATCCCACCCCGAGACTGGAAGGGGTCCCGGGGGTGGGATGATGCTGGTACACCCCGAGACCGATGGGGGGTCTCGGGGTCAAGAGATGATGATCCCACCCCGAGACCGGAAGGGGTGCCGGGGGTGGGTTAATGCTGGTGCACCCCGAGACCGGGGGGGTCTAGGGGTCAAGAGATGATGATCCCACCCCGAGACCGGAAGGGGTCCCGGGGGTGGGATGAAGCTGGTGCACCCCGAGACCGGATGGGGGGTCTCGGGGTCAAGAGATGATGATCCCACCCCGAGACCGGAAGAGGTCCCGGAGGTGGAATGATGCTGGTGTACCCCGAGACCGATGGGGGGTCTCGGGGTCAAGAGATGATGATCGCACCCCGAGACCGGAAGGGTCCCGGGGGTGGGATAATGCCGGTGCACCCCGAGACCGGTGGGGGGTCTCGGGGTCAAGAGATGATGATCCCACCCCGAGACCGGAAGAGGTCCCGGGGGTGGGATGATGCTGGTGCACCCCGAGACCGGTGGGGGTCTCGGGGTCAAGAGATGATGATCCCACCTCGAGACCGGAAGGGGTTTCGGGGGTGGGATAATGCCGGTGCACCCCAAGACCGGTGGGGGTCTCGGGGTTAAGAGATGATGATCCCACCCCGAGACCAGAAGGGATCCCGGGGGTGGGTTAATGCCGGTGCACCCCAAGACCGGAGGGGGGTCTCGGGGTCAAGAGATGATGATCCCACCCCGAGACCGGAAGGGGTCCCCGGGGTGGGATAATGCTGGTGCACCCTGAGACCGGAGGGGGTCTCGGGGTCAAGAGATGATGATCCTACCCCAAGACTGGAAGGGATTCCGGGGGTGGGATGATGCTGGTGCACCCCGAGACTGGAGGGAGGGGTCTCGGGGTCAAGAGGGAAATGGTGATTCCCGTTAGCTGCCGTTACCTTTTATTCTGACGACGCGGTATCAGTCATATCAATTGTAAATTTTAATCTATTCTATAATCGATTTTTTCTGGTACTAGTCCTACAGTTTTCTTACTTGGAGGATTTCTCAAATAAATAATAGTGTCCTCTTGTTGGTATTTTTCATGATATCTTTCTAGAATATTATCACGTATTTCATTGCTGCTGCACGAATACCACCTATAGGTCATGATAAATTATTCCTCTTTTTCCTGGTAGTAACTGTTATTGTGCATGTGTTTCATTCTATATGATGCCTCAAGCCTAGAGAAATGATTTAAGAGCTTGTAAACATTATTCAATTTTACAATGGATATTGCTCAAATTTATCATATGATATTTCTTCATGAAAGTTTTTTTCATATAAATCTTGCTGTTCTCTTTGCCATTGTGTGGCGGGATATCTTTCTAGATTATTGCTGCATGTTTTTCTTATTATTGTTACATATTTTTAAGAGTTAACGGATCCTAAAGGTTGTTGTAAATTAACTCATCATTCTTCGTTCACTACAGTATGTTTCATCCTCATTTCTTGACCGCCCATCTCGCAAACTCATAATTATGGAAAGGAAAAGACTTTGTACATCGCCTCCGGTGCAGCAAGTCCTATGTGAGCTGCACCGTTCTTTTTTATTGGTCCACATACGCATGATACCCATTAAAAAATATTAAGATATCCCAAGAGAAAAACTTACGACACCCTAGTTTTAAGCTTACGATACCGTAGTTAAAAAGTGAAGACACTCGTTTAGAAAGAAAAAAAAAAAACTCACGACATCCTAGTTTTAAACTGACGACACTGTAGTTATTGCACATCTGCTTCCGTAAGGGATATTTCCACTTCACAACTATGCTACATGGGTTCCATTTCGTGTGATGCCTCAAACCTAAAGCAGGATTTGAGAGCTTGTAAATATATATTTTCGAGGCTATTTTTTTTTTCTAGATTATTCCTTCATTGCTTTAATTATTGTTACATATTTTGGATGTCAATATATCCCATTTGTAAACCATTCTCATTACCTCTAAATCACTAAACTATGTTTTAACCTTCATTACCGCGGATATATCTTATAAGAAAGGCATTTTAAAATTTGAATGGATCTTAAAATCAAAAAATCATTAATTATTAAAAAAAAATTTATTTAGAAAGAACTTGGTTAAGCTTAAATTCAACCACTATTTGTTTCATAAAATTTGTATGTATTTCAAAATCAAAAAAAAATATTAATTTTTTTAAAAAGATAATCTGATAGAATAAAGAGGAATGAAAAAAAATACAAACATAATGAAAGCTAAACCAACCGAAAACATAGTGAAATGCTATGGAATAAATATCTAGAAATGCTATACAAACAAAGACATAATGAAAGCTAAACCAACCGCTTGCTGTTGCACAGTGGCAACCAGATTTTGTTCCGGCGTCGAGCTCAATCCTTCATGCCCTGCTTTGGATTCGTCTTCCCCAACTCCTGATCGAATATTGGACTGACGAGGTGTTGTCTTCGATTCTCTCGGTTGCAGGGCGGTTCTTGTTCACTAATGCTTCAACCAAGCAAAGGAATCGAGGGGGCTTTGCTCGAACTTGCGTCAGTGTAGACTTGAGCAAGCCCCTGAGGCCTTGAGCTAGGATCCGCGGAAATAGGGCACCGTTCTAGCAGCCGTTCTCGTATGAGAATTTGGATGGTATTTGCGGCTCCTGCGGTGCCTTGCATCTTGATGGTGGTTGTGGGGCGGAGCTGGCTGCATCGTCCTCCTCATCCCCCTCTCCTGAACCAAGGTTTGGGCCTTGGATGGCTGTGCTCAGGCGTCGGAAGCCTTCACAGGACCAGCAGCATTCGGCGCCCAGGAAGATGACCCCTGCTGGTGTTGACCCAATTGATGATTTTGATGATTAACAAAACTATTTGAGTATAACTCTTGAAGGCTCTGATGATTTTGATTTAGTGTTTCAGATTATAAGACTATTGAATGATCAAAATCAGGAGTTACATAGTGTTCTGGATCGAATCTAATGTCTAGGTAAGAATTGCAGACATTAGAGTCGACTCCGAGAATCACAGAGCCGACTCCAGAACTGGCACGGTCTTTAGAGTCGACTCCGAGACTGTTAGAGTCGACTCTCACAGAAGAAGCAGAAAGTCGATTTTTCTGGCCCCGACCTAGAGTCGACTCACTCCGAAAAAGTTTCTTGTCGACCCCAGAAAAGCCAGAGACGACTCCAGAAATACCGTTTTGAAATGCCTCGAGCTAGAGCCGACTCCAGAAAAGTTAGAGTCGACTCCAACCCACCTGGAACGAAAAACCAAGTTGCCAGATCAGCTCTAACGGTAATATTTCTATTTTACCTTATTTCTAACGGATATATTTTGATACAAGGTACACTCCAACGGATAGTTTTCTTCCAAAAATGCTGTGAAAGAAATCTATAAAAAGGGAGTCTATTGTTCAAAAAAAAAAGGAGAACGGAAAAAAAATAGAAAGAAAAAGAGAGAAAATCTGAGATAGACAAATCCTATTTCAAAAAATCCGAGAGCTTGAATCTTGAAAGGAAAACCTTCTAGCTCAAATCCACTCCACTCCAAAAAGCTCAAGAGGAATCCAAAGCATTCAAATCAAAGTCTTGGCGGATTTCCCAACTTGGAGAAAGGAGATTCATTTCTTGCTTTTCAACTCTTCTCAACTGCTTCAACTGTGAAGAATCGGAGCTGAGGCTTGATTCAATCCAGCAAGGAGAAGAAGAAAAGAAGAAAAGAAGAAAAGCTCAAAAGCCAACCTATCTACATCAGGCTTTTCTAAACCTTGTTATTCTTAATTTGTATATTTGCTCATTGAGGAGCTTTGTATTTCAAAAACAATACTTATTTTGTTTGTGCCTAGTTCAATCTGGGGGATTGAACTAGAGGAGGTAGTTTTACCTCGGTTCAAGCTTGGTTAAGCTTGGGTTAGGGTTTTTGTGCTGGTGAGCCCTTGAAAACCAGCTGGGTTCGTTGTGCGCCCGAAAAAACAACAAGTTTGAGTTGTGAGCTTGTAAAACAACTCGGCTGTAATCTAGGGTGATTATAGTGTGGACCCAAGTGAATCTTGGGAGTGGACGTAGGTGTTGGATACACCGAACCACTATAAAATCTTTTGTGTTTGCCGTGTTCCATTGTCTCTTTCTCTATCTATCTTATTCACTGCACTTTATAGTTACCTTGCATTTGCCTTCATTAATCTCAAGCAAACTATTTTAAAAAGGCTAATTTTTTAAAGAACCCAATTCACCCCCCCCTCTTGGGTTGCCATCTGGGCCAACAATTGGTATCAGAGCAAGTGCTCATTTAGAATTTGATCTCACGATCAAGGGCTAAAGATCCTTATGGCAACACAAAGTGGTTCATGTTTTGCTGAAGGTCATTCTACGAATAGACCTCCTTTATTTAATGGAACCAACTATTCATATTGGAAAGCTAGAATGAGAATATTCATTCAAGCTTCTGACTATGAATTGTGGGGAGTAATAATAAATGGACCTAGTACACCCACACACTTATTGATGGCACTATTGTTCCTAAGCCCGAAAGGGATTGGAATGATAATGATAGAAGAATGGCACAATTAAATGCTAAAGCCATTAACATTTTATATTGTTCCTTAGACTCTAATGAATTCAACCGAATCTCAACATGTAATTCCGCAAAAGAAATTTGGGATAGGTTGGAAATAACACATGAAGGAACAAACCAAGTTAAGGAATCAAAAATAAATATTTTGGTTCATAAATATGAATTGTTTACAATGGAACAAACTGAAACCATCACATGCATGTTCACTAGATTCACTGATATTGTGAATGGTTTAAAGAGTCTTGGTAGAATTTATTCTAATGCTGACCTTGTGCGCAAAATTCTTAGGTCACTACCAAGATCGTGGGAAGCGAAAGTCACTGCTATCCAAGAAGCAAAGGACCTCAATGCATTACCTTTAGAGGAGCTTCTAGGATCCCTAATGACCCACGAGCTGACAATGAAGCAGCATGTTGAGGAGGAAACAAAAAGAAAGAAAACACTTGCCCTCAAAACTGCAGAAATGGAAGAGAGCAGCAGTGAAAGTAATGATGAAGATGATGATGAAACTGCTCTCTTGGCCAAAAAATTCAGAAAGTTTATGAGAAAAAGGCCCTTCCATAAAAAGAAATTTGGAGCAAGAATTGATGGAGAAAAAGATAAGAAGGACAAGGAGAAAGAAAAAGAGAAAGAGCCCTTAGTATGTTATGAGTGTAAAAAGCCAGGGCACTTTAGATATGATTGTCCTTTGCTGAAAAAGGCCTACAAGAAAAAGAAGAAAGCATACATGGCAACATGGTCTGATGAATCTTCCTCGTCGGAAGAAGAAGAACAAAAGGAAGTTGCCAATATCTGCTTCATGGCCAACAACGACGACAACGACAATGAGGTAAGTTCTGAAAACTCAAATGATGAATTTACTTTTGATGAAATGTTTGAAGCTTTCAATGAACTTATGATTGATTTTAAATCTTTGAAAAAGAAGTATAAGTTTTTGAAAAATGACAATATTAGCTTAGCTAAAAGTAAAAATGAATTAGCTTTAGAAGTTAAGAACTTAACTAATGAAAAAGAAGAACTTAGCAAAGAAAGAGATAATTTAATCAAGAAATAGATTTGTTGAAATCTGAAACTAAAAACTCAACAAAAGATTTAAAAGATCAATTAGAAACCTTAGCTTTAGAAAAGAACAGCAAGTTAAAGACAATGATTCATTAAAGAAAGATGTTAAAAATATAAAGACATTGTTGAGAAATTTACCTTAAGCTCAACTAAACTAAATGATTTTAGATAGTCAAAAAGCTTTTTGACAAAGCAGGTTTAGGTTATAACACATTAGGAAACAAAAATCTTTAAAGAATATTTTTGTAAAAGCCAACAAAGTAATATAACTTGTTTTAAATGTAATGAAAAAGGTCATAAATCATTTGAATGCAAAACATTAAATAATAACAACAAGTTAAATGTTAAAGCAAAGAAAATATGGGTTCCGAAAGGAACAATTTTTGTTGCTACTAACCATGAAGGACCCAAGAAAGCTTGGGTACCTAAACATAAAGTTTGATTTATTGCAGGAATGTCTTGTAGCCAAAAGATCAAAGAAAAAGTGGTACCTTGATAGTGGCTGCTCAAGACATATGACGGGTGACAAAGATGAATTCATCACCCTAGAAGAAAAGAAAGGTGGAGTTGTGACGTTTGGCGATAACGGTAAAGGTCAAATTATGGGCCTTGGTAAAGTTCGCATAACTCCATCTATATTTATTGATAATGTACTTTATGTTGATGGTTTAAAGCACAATTTAATTAGTATAAGCCAATTATGTGATAAAACTTTAATGTTTCATTTAAATCTTCTATTGCATGTATCTAATTCCATTATGATAGCATTGTTTTACTGGTTATAGACATGGCAATGTGTACTTAGTTGATTAGACAAATTATCTGAGTATCATTGCTTAATTGCTGACAATGCTAACATAAATGAATTGGATGGTTATGGCATCGTAGATTAGGTCATGCAAGCACACACCTTATTTCAAAACTAATTAAAATGGATTTAGTTAAAGGTTACCTAAACTAGATTTTGAAAATAACAAAATATGTGATGCATGTCAATTTGGAAAACAAACTAGAAGTTCTTTCAAATCTAAAAATGTTGTTTCAACTTCTAGGGCTTAGAGCTACTTCACATGGACCTTTTTGGACCAACTAGAACCACAAGTCTAGGAGGAAAGAAATATGGTCTAGTGATTGTAGATGATTATTCTAGATATACTTGGGTAATGTTTTTAGCTCACAAAGATGAGACTTTCTCGATATTCTGAAATTCTTCAAGAAAGTCACAAATGAGAAAAACTACCATAGTATCTCTAAGAAGTGATCATGGAACTGAATTTGAAAATCACTTATTTGAAAGTTTTTGCACTGAAAATGGATTAATCATAATTTTTCAGCCCCTAGGACTCCACAACAAAATGGTGTAGTTGAAAGGAAAAATAGGACTCTAGAAGACATGGCCCGTACCATGCTATGCGAAAGTAACCTACCAAAGTACTTTTGGGCGGAAGCTATTAACACAGCATGTTACATCTTAAATAGAGCCCTAATAAGACCAATCTTAAAGAAAACACCTTATGAATTATGGAATGAAAGAAAACCCAATATAAAATACTTTCATGCATTTGGATGTAAATGTTTCATTCATAATAATGGTAAAAACAACTTAGGAAAATTTGATGCTAAATCTGATGAAGGAATTTTTAGGTTATTCAACAACTAGTAAAGCTTATAGAGTCTTTAACAAGAAAACCTTAATAGTTGAAGAATCCATTCATGTAGTTTTTGATGAATCTTTAGCATCTGTTCTGAAAAGCTTGATGATGAGGAAGATACAAACATAATTGAAAAAGATCTTGAAAAACTTAATATTGAAGTATCTTCAGATCATGAGCTAAAGATGATGATTCACATAAGGACGATGATGTTAATATTGATCATAATGATATAGATCTTCCAAGAGACTGGAGATATGCTCATAGTCATCCCAAGGAATTGATTATAGGTGATCCATCTCAAGGAATAAGAACTAGATCATATATGAGAAATATTAGTAATCATCTTGCATTTGTATCACAAATTGAACCTAAAACTATTGAAGAAGCTGAAAAAGATAATAATTGGATGTTAGCAATGCAAGAAGAATTAAATCAATTTACTAGAAATAATGTATGGACTTTAGTTGAAAGACCTAAAAATCATTCAGTAATAGGATCAAAATGGGTTTTTAGAAATAAACTAGATGAAAATGGCATAGTAATTAGAAACAAAGCTAGATTAGTTGCAAAAGGATATAATCAAGAAGAAGGTATTGATTTTGATGAAACCTTTGCACCTGTAGCTAGATTAGAAGCCATTAGGCTTTTACTTGCATTTGCATGTCATATGAATTTTAACTTATTTCAAATGGATGTTAAAAGCGCATTTTTAAATGGATTTATAAATGAAGAAGTTTATGTAGAACAACCACCAGGTTTTGAAGATCATGAATTTTCAAATCACGTTTTTAAATTGCACAAAGCTTATATGGTTTGAAACAAGCACCTAGAGCTTGGTATGATAGACTTAAGTAAATTTTTAATTGAAAATGATTTTACAAGAGGAAATGTTGATAAAACATTTTTTGAAAAGAAAAAGTAAAGATTTACTTGTAGTACAAATATACGTTGATGACATTATTTTTGGTGCTACTAACGATTCTCTATGTCAAGAATTTGCAAGTTAATGCAGGGAGAATTCGAGATGAGCATGATGGGAGAACTCAACTTCTTCCTTGGACTCCAAATCAAACAAAGCAAAGAGGGTATCTTTATCAACCAAACAAAGTACACAAGAGAATTTAAAGAAGTTTGGTATGGAATCAATTAAACCCCTCGGAACACCAATGAGTCCTTCATGCAAGCTGGACAAAGATGAAGAAGGTAAAAAGGTTGATCAAAAGTATTATCGAGGTATTATCGGATCCCTTCTTTATTTAACAGCAAGTAGACCAGATATTATGTTTTCTGTATGTTTATGTGCTAGATTTCAATCAGAACCTAAAGAATCACACTTAATAGCTGTTAAAAGAATACTAAGATACTTAAGTGGAACAAAAATGTAGGTTTATGGTATTCTAGAGACTCCACATTAAATCTAATTGCATATTCAGATTCTGATTATGCTGGATGCAAGTTAGATAGAAAAAGCACAAGTGGTGCATGCCAATTTTTAGGAAGTAACTTAATCTCATGGTTTAGCAAAAAGCAAAATTCGGTTGCATTATCTACTGCTGAAGCAGAATATGTTGCAGCTGGAAGTTGCTGTGCTCAAATCCTATGGATTAAGAGACAACTTGAAGACTATGGTATCACACTTGATAAGACACCTATAAGATGTGATAATACAAGTGCAATAAATCTAACTAAAAATCCAATTCAACATTCAAGAACAAAGCATATTGAAATAAGATATCACTTTATAAGAGAACATGTAGCCAATAATGAAATTTGTCTTGATTATGTGAATACTGAAGAACAACTTGCAGATATATTAACAAAACCCTTAAGTGAAGAGAGATTTTGTTATCTTAGAGGAGAATTTTTGTGATCCTTTGGAATAGTTTTCTGAAACTCTTAAGGACATCTATCTAGATTTCATCATTTTCTTGAAAAATCTTGATATTTCAATAAGGAAATCTATCTAGATCTTGATTCATTGTTTCCCCAATTGCTAAAACATTAATCTATAATTTGATGATTAATTTGAATAGTTTCAAATCTTGAAACTTAATTTTTTATCTCTGAAACTGTTAGAGTCGACTCTGACAGTTTGTGGAGTCGACACCTGAGTTTTTGATGTTCTGTCTAAGTGATTAGAGCCGACTCTGGCTTTTGTGGAGCCGACTCTAATACGAGCGCTGACAGATTTTCTGGTTCGGAGCCGACACCCAGTTTTCGGGAGTCGACTCTAAGTCGAGCTAGGTCAAAAATAAAAAGGCGGAGTCGACCCCCAATCATTCCAATCGTCTCCTAAACCTATCCAAAGAACTCCAAAACCTTTCCAACTTCCCCAAATCTACTCAAAACCCTTGATTAACTTCCAATCTTCTCAATGGCACCTAAGAGGCGGGATTCGTCGGTGGAGCATCCGTTCCAACGAAGAGACGCACGTTCGGAGGCAACCCTCGCCTTCTTCCTCTTCGGCCACTCAAGAGGATTCCCCTCCTTCACCATCTTCACCCAAGGTTGATCATTTAGCTGGTAAGACCATTACCACTGGGAGAAAAGTAATTTTGATTTATTTGAATCGGAAGGGTTCTCTATTGGAAGAATTTAAGGAAATGGGATGGGAAAAGTTTGCTCACTTGATTTACCCACTTATCCAGCTTTAGTAAGAGAGTTTTACAATGGATTAAGCAGAGGAGAAGGTGGTTTAATAAGCATTGTAAGAGGAACAAGAGTTACATACCTGAGATTCTTGGAAACCTATTAGAAATGCCCACTATCGGATTTATGGAATATCAACATGAGGATAGAAGTGGGGCACTGACAAGGATGCTAGGGAGAGATGTGACTGAGTTTGAAGAAATCTTTGCAAATCAGTTAACCTAGAACTCAGATTACTTGCATAATATCTGTGGAAGAATCTTATTTCCAAAAATTGGGAGATTCGAGTATGTCTCGGAGCGAGACGTTCTGTTGATGGACTGCATTATAACTGGAAGGCCAGTCAATTTAGCTGGCATGATGATTGGATACATGGCAGAGGCAGCTACAAAGAAAGATCAACACTGCCATACGGTATGATTCTGACACTAATCTTTAGAAGCCAGGGTGTGCTCATTATGGAAAATGAACCTTTAAGAAAACTGAGACACACTGATTATTATAGCATTTCTACTATTCATAGAATGGGCTTCAAGAAAGTAAATGGTGTTTGGATGAAGGGAGGAGAGAGGAAAGAGCAGAGAGAGAAAGGGCAGAGGAAACCAGAGTAGAAGACATCCCGGGACCATCCACTGAGGGACCATAGTCCCTGATCCATCTTTTGCGGGACCTTCTTCAGCTGGACCTTCAGAGGCCGGACCGAGTTCTATTCCCTCACCTCCACATCAGCCTATAATAAATTCTGGGAGATTCTCTGATGAGCAACTTGATCAGTTAAGAGCTTTGCTTGCTGAGTATGATAGCCAGAGATCTCAAGAAATTTCAATTAAAAGAAGACTTTAATCATTGAAAGAAGAACTAAATTCGAGACTGGACATGCTATCCTTTACCTTAGGCAGTTCTGTTGAATCCTTTGGTGCTGAGCTTCACAAGATCTTCGAAAGGATGGAAGGCATTGCCGATGGATCAGGATCGTATGTTCATGCAACGGGTCAATTGAAGAAGGATATTGACCTTGCAGTCTCTCAAATCGAAGCTTGCCTTGAAAATTTTAAGAAATCACAAAAGGATGATGTAATGGAATAATAGGTCATCTGAAGAAAATTGTATTCAAACACATCTGACCTTGATTTTGAGTTTGAGTTTGTACTTAGGAAGTTTTTGAATATCTAATGTATTTCATTTTGAAATGTAATGAATCAACTAATGTAATGGTTCTTGCTTATGAAATACAATTTCACTTTTCAAATATTGATTGCTTGGATCCCTATGCTTTATTGAGTCTACAATTTTTATATATAACTTTCTTTATCTAATACTCTCCTTATTGCTGATAACAAAAAAGGGGGAGAGATAGTTGTATGCAAAGATATGCAAAGAAAGAAAGAATGAAAAGAGAAAGAATGGTTATATGCATAAAGAAAGAAAGAAAGGGGGAGAATTAATTGTTTATGCAAAATGACTTGAAATGTTAATCTGTTAAAATTTGATGCTTATATACAGGGGGAGCTTAACAAAAAGCTCATTGCAATTTTATGCACATTAAGTTAAATATTCATAATTGATGGATTATATTGAACTCATGCACAATTTTAAAGTTTACTTGAACATTGGCATCAAAACCTTAATTTCAAATGTTTAAAGTTCAAAATGACTATAATCCTTAGTTTGATTGAATTTTTGAATGCATATACTCAAAGTTTTTGTTATCATCAAAAAGGGGGAGATTGTTGACCCAATTGATGATTTTGATGATTAACAAAACTATTTGAGTATAACTCTTGAAGGCTCTGATGATTTTGATTTAGTGTTTCAGATTATAAGACTATTGAATGATCAAAATCAGGAGTTACATAGTGTTCTGGATCGAATCTAATGTCTAGGTAAGAATTGCAGACATTAGAGTCGACTCCGAGAATCACAGAGCCGACTCCGGAACTGGCACGGATTAGAGTCGACTCCGAGACTGTTAGAGTCGACTCTCACAGAAGAAGCAGAAAGTTGATTTTTCTGGCCCCGACCTAGAGTCGACTCCGGGTAAGTTAGAGTCGACTCCGGAAAAGTTTCTTGTCGACCCCAGAAAAGCCAGAGACGACTCCAGAAATACCGTTTTAAATGCCTCGAGCTAGAGCCGACTCCAGAAAAGTTAGAGTCGACTCCAACCCACCTGGAACGAAAAATCAAGTTGCCAGATCAGCTCTAACGGTAATATTTCTATTTTACCTTATTTCTAACGGATATATTTTGATACAAGGTACACTCCAACGGATAGTTTTCTTCCAAAAATGGTGTGAAAGAAATCTATAAAAAGGGAAGTCTATTGTTCAAAAAAAAAAAACGGAAAAAAAAGAAAGAAAAAGAGAGAAAATCTGAGATAGACAAATCCCATTTCAAAAATCCGAGAGCTTGAATCTTGAAAGGAAAACCTTCTAGCTCAAATCCACTCCACTCCAAAAAGCTCAAGAGGAATCCAAAGCGTTCAAATCAAAGTCTTGGCGGATTTCCCAACTTGGAGAAAGGAGATTCATTTCTTGCTTTTCAACTCTTCTCAACTGCTTCAACTGTGAAGAATCGGAGCTGAGGCTTGATTCAATCCAGCAAGGAGAAGAAGAAAAGAAGAAAAGCTCAAAAGCCAACCTATCTACAAATCAGGCTTTTCTAAACCTTGTTATTCTTAATTTGTATATTTGCTCATTGAGGAGCTTTGTATTTCAAAAACAATACTTATTTTGTTTGTGCCTAGTTCAATCTGGGGGATTGAACTAGAGGAGGTAGTTTTACCTCGGTTCAAGCTTGGTAAGCTTGGTTAGGGTTTTTGTGCTGGTGAGCCCGAAAACCAGCTGGGTTCGTTGTGCCCGGGAAAACAACAAGTTTGAGTTGTGAGCTTGTAAAACAACTCGGCTGTAATCTAGGGTGATTATAGTGTGGACCCAAGTGAATCTTGGGAGTGGACGTAGGTGTTGGATACACCGAACCACTATAAAATCTTTTGTGTTTGCCGTGTTCCATTGTCTCTTTCTCTATCTCTATCTTATTCACTGCACTTTATAGTTACCTTGCATTTGCCTTCATTAATCTCAAGCAAACTATTTTAAAAAGGCTAATTTTTTAAAGAACCCAATTCACCCCCCCCTCTTGGGTTGCCATCTGGGCCAACAGCTGGCAAGCCCGTTCCCTCTGCCTTTGCTTCTCTGGAAGGCTGGACTGTTCCGAGGAAGGTGGCGCAGAGGCCTGCTGGTCAGCTTCCCGTGAATCAGGAAGTTCAGGTGATGCACTCTCCTCCTGCGCAGAAGGATCAACCGTGCCGGTTTTCCTTGAGTGTGCCGGTTGGCACTGGAAGTTCAGATGCCAATCCTTTTGCTAGGTTGGGTTCAGATCAAATTGCAGACAGTGAGAAAGGAAGCCTGATGCCCAGTAAGGAAGTTTAGATGGGTCAGTCTAAGAGGGCCCGACCAGTTGAGCCACTTTTGCAGAGAGTGGTATCTAAGACCACTAAAGCAAAAGGGAAAGTATCCCTTAGGGGAAATGGAAGGGCGCAAGACTTTTTCAAGTTTTCAGCATCTTCAAATTCCCTTTTGGGATCAGGTGGTTTTAATGGGCCGGGATCAAAGAAGTCCCATTGTAAGGACAGGGCTGCTCTGGTGTGTAGCTTCGGGCCCTCCTTGCCGACTCAGGAGGGAGGGCTGGCCCATGACACGACAGTCTCCATCCTCAAGAAGGCCATACAAAAGGAGGATTCAGTGGTGGTCATGGATGAGTCGCATTCTGCCAATCTGGGCACGGGGGGCTGTTCTGCCAGGGGGTCTGGGGGCCCCCATTCTTCTAATGATCCGACTAAGTTGGTGTTACCTGGGGACATGGTTGAAGTCCCCCCACACAAGTTTCTAAATGAAGATTCTTACCTGGAATGAGCGAGGTGCTCTGAAACCCTCGTTTTGTTCTTCGTTTGGGAGATTGTTGCAGCTTCATTTTGACATATGTGTCCTGTTGAGACCCGTCTGTCTGGGGATAGTCTGGCTCGCCTCCGGAGACAGCTTTCCAGATCGTGGGCTTCTTATGCAGTCGAGTCGGTTGGTCTCTCTGGTGGTATTCTAGTGCTTTGGAGATATGATAACATCATGGTTGACGCTTTCTACGACTGTGGTCAGCAAATAGCTCTGGTTATATCCGAGGGGTCCTCTACTCCTTGGTTCCTATCGGGCATCTATGCTAGCACTGACTTCAGGATGCGCCGTATCCTTTGGGCTGAGATTCTTTCTCTTCTTGATCAGGGTCTTCCCTCCTAATTGCTGGAGACTTCAATTGCATTGTGGGGGCTGAGGAGAAAAGAGGAGGTAGACAGTTTGTTGGATCCCCAGGCGTTGCTGAGTTCAGATCCTTCATCTCTTCTGCAGAGCTTTTGGATTTGGGATTCACCGGACCCCAATATACTTGGTGCAATCATCGCCAGGGTGCCGCTAGGGTGTGGGAAAGGCTAGACAGGGCCATGGCGACTTCTTCTTGGCTCCAGCTTTTCCCTTCTGTTACTGTTACTCATTGCCCAGAATTAGCTCTAATCATTGCCCCATTCTTATTTTACTGATCATTCTTCTCAGCAAGTAGGCAGTTTAGATTCGAGAAGTTTTGGACTTTTTATTCTTCTGCCAGAACTACTATCTCTCAGGTTTGGCAATTACCTGTCAGAGGGAGTGCTACCTATAGACTTTCTTGTCGGCTAATCATTGCCAGACGCCGACTCTCTAGTTGGAATAAAAGAGAGGTGGGGGATATTGTTAGGTAGGTTGAGCAAGTCGAAGCTACTATCTCTTCCTTGCAGTCAAAGGAGAATCAGGAGGGGTTCCTCTTCGATTCTGATCTATTGACTCTCAGGTCCAGCCTGGCTTTGCATCACTCTCTTATGTTGCAGTAGGAGACTTTTTGGAGGCAAAGGTCCATAATCCAATGGATTATGGAGGGAGATCGCAACACTAGATTCTTTCATCAGGCTACTTTGAAATGTCGTGCGTTGAATCGTATCAGGCAGTTAGTTGATGAGGATGGTGATATTAGGAGGATGTCCAGATGATCAGGGATCAGTTTTTTCAGTTCTTTAAGTCTAAATGGACTGAGCATTCTGGTGTAGGCTTCCCAGTTTTCCCTGTTCAGCCCCCCTACAGAGTCTCCACTGCTGACAATGCTAGTCTTGTCAGATCAGTCACGACGGAGGATATTCAGCGTGCTTTATGTGATCTTGGACCTGACAAGGTCCCTGGGCCTGATGGCTTCCCTCCGTTCTTCTTCCGCCACTATTGGGATATTGTGGGTCAGGATGTGGTGTAGGTTATTCAGCTTGTCTTTCAGTCTCACACTATTCCTTCTGATTGGAATCGAACCCTTATTACCCTGGTGCCAAAACGTCCTGATGCTTTATCCCCTCTGCACTATCAGCCTATCAGTCTCTGTACCACCTTATATAAGGTTTGTGCTTGCCTCCTGGTTTCTCGGTTGGCTCCGGTGATCCCTCATCTCATTTCTCCTGAGCAGGGTGCTTTTATTAGGGGGCGCAGTATTACTGATAATGCTCTGTTAACCCAGGAGTTCATGCATGACCTTCAGCGTGCTTCTAGTCGTCAGAGCCTTATGGCAGTGAAGCTTGATATGGAGAGAGCTTATGACAGATTGAGTTGGGATTTTCTACACTATACCCTTCAGGAGTTTGGCTTCGATGACCTTTTTATTGCCTGGATTATGGCGTGTATTTACCGGCCATCTTTCTCTCTCTTAATTAATGAAGGTCAGACTGATTACTTCCACTCTGAGGTCAGTCTGAGGCAAGGATGCCCTCTTTCCCCCTTCCTTTTTATCCTCTCCACTGATGCTCTGTCTCGAGCTCTTACTCAGGCTCAGACGGATTCGTCCCTTGTTCCCTATTTTACTGGTCCCCTTGGGCCCACTCTTTCCCACTTACTATTTGCAGATGACTGTATTCTTCTGGGGAATGCTTCTACTCGTAATGCTTCCACCTTGGCGACCATTCTGCAGGATTATTTTCGGGCTTCTGGTTAGAAAGTTAATCTAAATAAATCTTCGATCTGCTTTAGCCCGAAGACATCTCCTACTGTCAAGGGATCTATCTTGGGTATTATGGGTATTCCTGTTCAGACTGATCGGCTCTCCTACCTTGGGATTCCTATCACGGGAAGAATGCCTCAGAACTCTGATTTCAGTGTCCTGGAGAGGAGGGTTCGCAATCTCCTGGATGGGTGGCAGGTCACTGGGCTTTCTATGATGGCTCGGATCACTCTTTTACGCTCAGTGTTGTCTTCTCTTCCTCTATACCTGTTATCCAATGCTGCCATCCCACTGACATGCTTAAGGAAGATCGAGAGATATTTTCGGAATTTCCTCTGGGCCTCGATGCAGGATGGTCATGGCGTTCATCTTCTGGCCTGGGATATTATCTGTATGCCGATTGCGGAGGGTGGTCTTGGGATCCAATCTCTTACTACTAGGTAGGAGGCTCTGATTGCTAGGCATGCTTCGCGGTTCTTGCTTGATCCGCATTGTTTGTGGAGTTCCTTCATGCGTGCCAAATATGGAGACTGGAATCATTCTGCTTTCCCTCAGTCCCCCCATGGGCAATCCTTCTTCTGGAAAGAGGTCCGTCGGCATGCACCGGCTGTTCTGGACTGCATTTCTTGGATGATTGGTGATGATACCTCTATGGATGTTGTTCAGGACGCTTGGATTGCAGATCTTCCCCTGTCGCGATGGCCGACTTTTGTTTGCACTGATATCCCTAATGGAATGAGAGTCTGTGATTTAATATCTTAGGATCATTTTGCTTGGGTTTCCTCGTCAGTGTCTAATCTCTTTGGGGGAGAGCTCAATCATCGTGTCACTTCTATTCCTCTCGTTTCGGGACCCGCTGCTGACACTAGGGTTTGGAGGAGATCCTGTTTATCTCAGGCTTCTATGAGGGACCTCTTGAATCTCTACAGGCCCTTGCCCCAACAAGCTATGGATTTGGCTTGGATTTGGCGCCTTCCCATTCATCCTAGAGTGCGTCTCTTTATATGGAAGCTTGCTCGGAATGTTCTTCCTACCTGTTCCCTGCTTTCCAGGAGAGGTATGAGAATTATACCTACGTGCTATGTGAATTATGCCTACGTGCCCGGTGTGGCCTTGAGGAGGAGACTGTATATCATGCTATCTTTTTATGTATTAGAGCGAGACAAATTTGGCAGAGTTCAGGTGAGTGCCCTTGGGCGCATGATTTTGATTCCCAGTGTCTTTCCTTTCTTTGCCTGATTAGGCAGGATTCGCAGAGGAGCTACCATCAGTTGGTGCCGAGGTGGGCTTATACTGCGTACTAGATCTGGTTATCCTGGAATCAGCTTATGTTCACTGATGAGATAGCTTCATCCCATCGGTTTGTCAGGTCTGCTGCCTCCTTATCCGCTGAGTATACTTTTCATCAGAGCACTCTTGATTTTGCCAGCCCTGGCCACTGGGTCTCCCATGCTGCTCCGGCAGCATACCGGCGTACGGTATTTATCTCTTGGGAGCCCCCTCCTCTATGGTTTGTCAAAATCAACTTTGATGGAAGTGTTCGAGGCAGATATGCGGGTTCAACTTTCGTGATTAGGGGGTCGGATGGCACGATGCTCGCGGCTGGTGGATTTGGACTTCTTGACTCTTCTGTTCCCCTTGCTGAATTGTATGCGGCATGGGCGGGTATTTCTTATGCCCTTCGGAGCCTGGGTGTCCAAAGGCTCATTATTGAGGGAAACTCTGCTACGGTTATCAGTTGGATCTGTCAGGAGTCTACTGACCATCGGCCGTCCATCCCCTTAATCAGTGACATCCGATCTCTTCTCCAGGGCACTGACAGTGCCCAGATTCAGCATATCTACAGGGAAGCCAATTCAGCTGCAAATTAGATTGCCGCTAGAGTGGCACATCACTCTGGCTTTTGGAGCTGGAAGCAGGGCGACCCTTGCCCTATTATCCTTACCCAAATTTTGTATTTCGATATATCGGGTTCGACTCACCCTAGAATAGTGTGATCACCCGCTTGTATCAATTAAAAAAAGAGAGAGAGAGAAACTATTCGATGCCACGTTTATGCAGGCCTAATGGCAAGGATAGCAAATGAATGTTATATATATATATATATATATATATATATATATATATATATATATATATATATATGGAAAACACTTTGTACACCGCCCCCGGTGCAGCAAGGCCTACGTGGGCTGCACCGCCTCTTTCGATTGGTCCACGTGGCTCTGATGTGGATGAAATGACGGGCGGTATGGCTTTGCTTTGACGTAACGTTCTGAACGTGATGGCCATTTAAAGCAGTTCACTTTTTTTCAAAATTTGCATGCGGACGAAAATGCCCTTTCCCTCCTTCATAGCGCCATTTAACGTTGTATGTCATCTATGCAAGAAGAACAGAAGAACTCTGTTTCTTCTCCGGTCAAAAGAAAATATTTCAGCATCGAGCGCTGAAAAACCTGGCTACTTGAGTCTGTGTAGAAAAACTTCTGGAGGAAATGTCATCCGCAGCACAAAGTAAAAACTCTTTCTTCCCACTTCTTTATTACACCAACAGTTTTTTTCTGGTTAGAGTTAGTTAATGCGTGACCAAACCGTTTAATGCGCGGGTAACTACCTTAGAACAAAATAGTTATGACATTCTGGGAGTCAAAACTATTTTGTATGCACGAATGTCATACTCTTTTAATGCGGCCCTGTTATACCTCATGAAACCCCTGATATACTGTTAAGACACCGTAGTTATAGGCCTAGGACACCCGTGCGCCAAACGAAAGCTGGAGAAAAGCCTCGCGACACCGTAGTTACAACGCTACGATACCCATGCTTATAACCTTTGCGATCTTCGTATGTTGCTTTCCGGAGTGTCGTAGCTTGTTCTATGCGGTGTCTTTAAATGTTATAAAGGGTGTGTCGTGCTTATAAACGATGCTGGAGAGCAGGCCCGTGACACCCCGTATGGAGAACACCCCACTTTAACAGTCACGTCATCGATGTCATCGCCTAAAAGCTAGGGTGTCGTAAGATGAGAATTGGGGTGTCGTTAACAGCCTGATTCGGTGCTGTCGTCGTTCGCGACACCCTAGTTGAAAATTGACGACACCCAAGCTCTCATCTGACGACACCCGTGCTTAGAACTGACCACGGCGAGAAGGCCGCGACAACCAAGTTACTAAAATTTAATTTTATTTATAAAAAAAAATACATTAGCCCTCACTGGGGCTTGTCTCCTTCGATCGCTGCGTCGGCGATCAGGCGCTGGAGGGACGCTACTTGCCCCTCCAGGTGGCTGTTGGCCCAACGCAGGACCTCTATCTCTTTTGTGGAAACGCCAGGTATTGCTCGGCCGCCTTGCTGAGTCGCTCGTTGATTGCGAGCGACTCAGCATAAACCTCCGCATCAATGGTGACGGTTGCCCGGCGGCTGCCATGGTTACCATTAGATCTCCCCTCGCCTCTGGAAGCCATCTCAGTGGTAAGTTCAAGCTGGAAAGGTGATTAACGATGGCATTCCCCCATCCTTATTTAAGGTACTCCTGGCGGGTGTTTCGATTGCCATGCGCCACCATCTCAGTGGGCAGTTCACAGGAATCGAATCGGTGCGCCACCCCGCCCCCCCCACGTTGAGTTTCGAGGGATAGGGAACAGAACAGAGTTTCGGGAAGCCAACCGTCGTAAGTTTAACGTCGTCCCAAGAGTAAATTCACGACACCCAAGGATGATTTGGATTTTGGCCGAAACTCCTTCGCGACACCCCTGTTGAAAGCTCACGACACCCTAGCATCAATGCTTCGACACCCGTGCTTAGAACTGAACACGGAGAGAACCCCCGTGACACCCCAGGGAGAATTGGATTTCAGCTTACGACACCCTAGCTTTAAGGCGACGACACCTTAGCTTGAGGAACTACAATAATCCCCGCGACACCCCAGGGAGAATTGATTTAGCTCACGATACCCTAGCTTTAAGGCGACGACACCCATGCATTAACAGTGAACCCACGTTAATCATCTTTTCAGGGGTGTCGTCCCCTTAAAGCTAGGGTGTCGTGAGTTTTCAACTGGGGTGTCACGAAGGAGTTTCGGCCAAATTCGTCAAGGGGTGTCGCGGGGTTCTCTCCGTGATCAGTTCTAAGCACGGGTGTCGTTGCCTTAAAGCTAGGGTGTCGTGAGCTTTCAACAGGGGTATCACGAAAGAGTTTCGACCGAAATCCAAATCATCCCTGGGATGTCGCGGGGATTCTCTCCGTGTTCAGTTCTAAGCACGGGTGTCGAAGCATTGATGCTAGGGTGTCGTGAGGTTTCAAGTGGGGTGTCGCGAAGGAGTTTCGGCCGAAATCCAAATCATCCTTGGTGTCGTGAATTTTCTCTTGGGACGACGTTAAACTTACGACGGTTTGCTTCCCGAAACTCTGTTCTGTTCCCCATCCCTCGAAACTCAACGTGGGGGGGGGGGGGCGTGGTGGCTCACCGATTCGATTCCTGTGAACAACGACTGAGATGGTGGCGCATGGCAATCGAAACACCCGCCAGGAGTACCTTAAATATGGATGGGGGAATGCCATCGTTAATCACCTTTCCAGCTTGAACTACCACTGAGATGGCTTCCAGAGGCGAGGGAGATCTACTGGCAGCCATGGCAGCCGCCGGGCAACCGTCACCATCGATGCGGAGGTTATGCTGAGTCGCTCGCAATCAGAGCGACTCAGCAAGGCGGCCGAGCAATACCTGGCCGTTTCACAAAAGATAGAGGTCCTGCGTCGGGCCAACAGCCACCTGGAGGGGCAAGTAGCGTCCCTCCAGCGCAGATCGCCGACGCAGCGACCGAAGGAGACAAGCCCCAGTGAGGGCTAATGTATTTTTTTTCTTTTTTTTTTTGATAAATAAAATTAAATTTTAGTAACTTGGTTGTCGCGGCCTTCTCGCCGTGGTCAGTTCTAAGCACGGTGTCGTCGCCTTAAGCTAGGGGTGTCGTGAGCTTTCAACAGTGGTGTCTCTAAGGAGTTTCGGCCAAAAAAATTCTCCTAGGGTGTCACGGGGATTGTCTGCGCGGTCAGTTCTAAGCACCGGTGTCGTCGCCTTAAAGCTAGGGTGTCGTGAGCTTTCAACGTGGGTGTCTCGAAGGAGTATCGGCCGAAATCCATTTCTCCTGTGGTGTCGGAGGGATTCTCCGTGCGGTCAGTTCTAAGCCACGGGTGTCGTAGCATTGAGCTAGGGTGTCATTAGATTTCAACTGGGGTGTCGCGAAGGAGTTGCTGCTGAAATGTGATGATAAATGGGGTGTTATTATTTTAACATTCGTGTCCTCAATCCTAATCCTTTGTCAGCATATATTGACAACTAAATCTATGGATATCATTGTTCATGACTGCGTGCCTATATTTTCACAGTTGATGCTGAAATTGTAGATCGGAAAGAAGAAGATAACACTCCCGGCCGTGCACCTTCACCCGTCGCTCCAAATGCAGTGGATGATATTGTAGTTCCTCAAACTGGGATGGAATTCAATTCAGCAGATGATGTATATACGTTCTACAATGGATACGCGAAACGAGTTGGCTTTGGAATCACAACAGTGTGTAGCAGGGCCAACAACAAAAAACAACTTTGCTTCAAGCACCTGGCGTGTTGGAGGCAAGGAAAATCTAGAAAATCAGAGAAGAGTATGAATCATAGGGATACTGGGAAAGTTGATTGTATGGCATCCATAAAAGCAAGACTGAATGCTACAAGTGGTAAGTGGATTTTGGATGAGGTTTCTCTAGAACATAACCATGGGATGTCCATAACATCAACTGGTTATCTACGGTCGCATAGGAGGATCAGCACACCAGAGAAGGCAGAGATCAGCAATTTACATGCCGTGAATGTTCCGACGACTCAGATATACTCTGCCATAGCAAGGAGAAAAGGGGGCAGAGGACAATTGGATTTCACCGAGAAGGATGCTCGTAACTTCATTTGTCGCGAACGTCAGTCTAAGCTGAAAGAAGGAGATGCTCAGTCGATGGTAATTCATTTCGCCGAAATGCAACTCAGAAATCCCAATTTCTTCTATTCCTTAGACCTCAATGATAATGGTCATCTGAGGTCTGTCTTCTGGATTCATCCAAGGTCAAGATTGGCATGCACATACTTCGGTGATGTTCTAAGCTTTGACTCAACGTACTTGACAAACAGATATCAAATGCCTTTTTGTCCATTCGTTGGGGTCAACCATCATGGACAGTCCACCTTGCTTGGATGCGCATTGTTGTCTGATGAGAGTACTGAGACATATAAATGGGTTTTTCAGACTTGGCTGGATGCAAATGGTGGTCAAGCACCTATTGCCATGATTACTGACCAAGATAAGGCAATCGAGGCTGCTGTCAAAGAAGTTTTTCCTAACACACGACATCGATTTTGTCTTTGGCATATATTGAAGAAGATACCGGAAAAGATTGGCCACATTTGCACGGCAAATCCCAAGTTTATGGTTGATTTCGATGAGGCGATATATGATTCATTGACCATACAGTCATTCGAGGAAAGGTGGGCACATGTTATGGAGAAATATAAAGAATGCAAGTCTATAGATTGGTTCAATGTCCTTTACGAATGTCGGGAAAAATGGGTCCCAGTTTACCTAAAGGATACATTCTTCGCAGGTTTGTATGTCATTGTCTTTGGTTCATGTTCGCGTTAAACGCTTTTTTTTTTTTTGTTGACAAAATTTTGAACAGGGATGTCATCTTCACAAAGGAGCGAGGGCATTAATCACTTCTTCGATGGGTTTATAAATTCGAAGACAACACTAACGGAGTTCATAAGTAAGTACGAAGATGCCTTGGAAAAAAGATACGAGGCCGAAAATGAGGAAGATAATAGGACGTTGCAAACGATTGCTTTCCTAAAGACATCATCACCTTTTGAGAGACAAGCTGCAGGAAGGTATACAAGGAGCATTTTCAAAAAATTTCAGAATGAGATCCTTGAAATGGCTGCATCAAATACAAAATTGATCAAGGAAGCTGGCAACACGTTGTTTATATTCCGTAAAGTCGTATGAAAGGATTGAAGTCGATGGAATTGGCAAGGAGATGATCAAAGATTATATCGTGTCATACGATAGAAATATTGAGGATGTCCAATGCCAGTGCCGATCCTTTCAGTTCAAGGGGTACCTGTGTAGGCATGCCCTGTTGGTTCTTCATCAAAGTGACGTATTTCGTTTACCAGATAAATACTTCTTGAAGAGATGGTGCAAGGACATGAAATACCAATTCGACGAATTCGACTGCAATACTGAGGGTTATGATAAAAGCACACGAAACTCACGGTACGCAGTGACAATTTTTTAATTGAAATGTCTTAATATTTGTTATCGTTAATATTATGTTAATGATTGTAGATATAGTTTGCTGAGTCATCGGATGACGAAGCTCGCAGAGATAGCCTCCATGTCTGAAGATGCATTTAATGTAGTGATGGATGGTCTAACACCTATATTCAAAATTGCCGTGGATGCCAACTGCGCAGCTAAACCACGTACAGAGCTTGTAATTCAAGATCCTGAACAAATTAGGACGAAAGGTCGCCCGAGAGAGAACAGATTAAAGAGTGGAGTCGAGAAGAAGTCAAAAAGATCAAGGAAAAATCAGGTCAAGGAAAGAGCTGCTTCAAGCATCAGGCAGACTTGTTTGCAGTCTATTAATACTGAAGAGGACCTGGAGAGAATTGTTCCGCCGTCCGAAACTTTGATGGACGAATTTGATGCTTATGTATTGAGTCAACTTACACAAGAGCATATATAAAACACGGGTGTCGTAACTTTTGAATTAGGTGGCTTGGTCGCAAATGAAATGCTTTCAAAATAGGGTGTCTATTTCAGTAAAATGAAGTGCTTTTAGTACGACGCTCTTGGACACCCTCCCAAGACTCTTGGCTAGCTTGCGCGACACCCGAAAGGCGGAAACCTACGACATCCCAGTACTCGCGAACGACACCGAAGATTTTAGCGCGACGACACCCAGCTCTTGGCTAACGACTAGACACCCGAAAGGCGAAAACCTACGACATCCCAGTACTCGCGAACGACACCGAAGATTTTAGCGCGACGACACCCCAGCTCTTGGCTAACGACTCCCTAGCTCTTGCGCGGCGACACCCGAAAGGCGGAAACCTACGACATCCCACGCGAACACACCGAAGATTTTAGCGCGACGACACCCAGCTCTTGGCTAACGACGCCTTGCGCGGCGACACCGAAAGGCGACATCCCAGTACTCGCGAACGACACCGAAGATTTTAGCGCGACGACACCCCAGCTCTTGGCTAACGACTCCTAGCCTTGCGCGGCGACACCCGAAAGGCGGAAACCTACGACATCCAGTACTCGCGAACGACACCGAAGATTTTAGCGCGACGACACCCCAGCTCTTGGCGACGCGCGCGACACCCGAAAGGCGGAAACCTACGACATCCCAGTACTCGCGAACGACACCGAAGATTTTAGCGCGACGACACCCCAGCTCTTGGCTAACGACTCCCTAGCTCTTGCGCGGCGACACCCGAAAGGCGGAAACCTACGACATCCCAGTACTCGCGAACCGACACCGAAGATTTTAGCGCGACGACACCCCAGCTCTTGGCTAACGACTCCCTAGCTCTTGCGCGGCGACACCCGAAAGGCGGAAACCTACGACATCCCAGTACTCGCGAACGACACCGAAGATTTTAGCGCGACGACACCCAGCTCTTGGCGACGCACCCGAAAGGCTACGACATCCCAGTACTCGCGAACGACACCGAAGATTTTAGCGCGACGACACCCCAGCTCTTGGCTAACGACTAGCTCTTGCGCGGCGACACCCGAAAGGCGGAAACCTACGACATCCCAGTACTCGCGAACCGACACCGAAGATTTTAGCGCGACGACACCCCAGCTCTTGGCTAACGACACCCTAGCTCTTGCGCGGCGACACCCGAAAGGCGGAAACCTACGACATCCCAGTACTCGCGAACCGACACCGAAGATTTTAGCGCGACGACACCCCAGCTCTTGGCTAACGACTCCCTAGCTCTTGCGCGGCGACACCCGAAAGGCGGAAACCTACGACATCCCAGTACTCGCGAACCGACACCGAAGATTTTAGCGCGACGACACCCCAGCTCTTGGCTAACGACTCCCTAGCTCTTGCGCGGCGACACCCGAAAGGCGGAAACCTACGACATCCCAGTACTCGCGAACCGACACCGAAGATTTTAGCGCGACGACACCCCAGCTCTTGGCTAACGACTCCCTAGCTCTTGCGCGGCGACACCCGAAAGGCGGAAACCTAGACATCCCAGTACTCGCGAACGACACCGAAGATTTTAGCGCGACGACACCCCAGCTCTTGGCGAGCGCGACACCCGAAAGGCGGAAACCTACGACATCCCAGTACTCGCGAACCGACACCGAAGATTTTAGCGCGACGACACCCCAGCTCTTGGCTAACGACTCCCTAGCCTTGCGCGGCGACACCCGAAAGGCGGAAACCTACGACATCCCAGTACTCGCGAACCGACACCGAAGATTTTAGCGCGACGACACCCCAGCTCTTGGCTAACGACTCCCTAGCTCTTGCGCGGCGACACCCGAAAGGCGGAAACCTACGACATCCCAGTACTCGCGAACCGACACCGAAGATTTTAGCGCGACGACACCCCAGCTCTTGGCTAACGACTCCCTAGCTCTTGCGCGGCGACACCCGAAAGGCGGAAACCTACGACATCCCAGTACTCGCGAACCGACACCGAAGATTTTAGCGCGACGACACCCCAGCTCTTGGCTAACGACACCCTAGCTCTTGCGCGGCGACACCCGAAAGGCGAAAACCTACGACATCCCAGTACTCGCGAACCGACACCGAAGATTTTAGCGCGACGACACCCCAGCTCTTGGCTAACGACACCCTAGCTCTTGCGCGGCGACACCCGAAAGGCGGAAACCTACGACATCCCAGTACTCGCGAGAAGATTTTAGCGCGACGACACCCCAGCTCTAAACGACCCCTAGCTCTTGCTAACACCCGAAAGGCGAAACATACGAAGGCAAACATATGAATACATCGAGGACACCCTGCTCGCAATATAAAATTTGTGCATTTGCATTAAATATTAATCAGTGTTAATATGAATAAATTACATTCAATTTTCATTCAAAGAAGAATAAAAAAATTAAGAACATTTTTCGACAATGTCGCTAATCTTTTTGTTCAGGCCCTCTCTCAATATCGTCGCAGCTAAGTGTCGCCGGTAATCTCTGACTTCCTCATCCATGAAATCCATCTTCATATCAGGATTGTCCCGTCGAGCAAGACATTCCATGTATCTCAGACAGTATAGGCCGCAATCCAGCGATCCGGTCGGTTGGCTTGGGCAATCCGAAATATCTTCCATCGGCCAAGTCATCGCTTCCTTCTTATCGCAGTAGATATGGAATATGTGGCCTAGAATTGTATGCCATTTCCTTGCATTGGCCTTGTACTTCGGGTTGCGTTTCATTGAATTCAGGTGCATGAACACCTTTCTTTCCATGTCGACAGCAACCAAATGCCAGTGCGAGTTATCAGAGTTTATTATGGTGAAAAGAAACCGGAATTGGGCCTTATCTTCATCCGATACATTGTCAAATATCGCAGCCCCTGATGTTCCAGCAAGTTCATGAGCAGGTGATGAGGAAGTCAGACACAGAGCAGATACGAAAACTGATGCAAATATGCACTTATGGTATCGGTCAGGATGCTCTGTCCAGTTGCGCATCAGAAACTCCTGGCCGCAATCAATTATCTGCCAATGCAATGTAAACCGATTAATATAATTCTAAAATCAACAACTAGAACAGGTTTCTTGATATACTTACATCATCTATTATCATTTCATTGTTAATGAGATCTTGAAGATTTTTTCTTGTTACAACGCCAGAAAACATATTTGTGTAGACGATCTCGTCGGTTAGTCGCTCGCTCAAAAAATTTTGAATAATTATTTGGTCATCTTCGACCGTTGTGTTGGGCTTTGACGTGCCCACTGTCTTCGCCGACTTTTTAGGACGGGTTGTCTCATAACATTCTCCGACGACCGTGGATGCCTTACGCTTCCTCGGCTCTTTTTTAACCCTCCTAACAAGCGAAGGCACTCCAATTATTTCTATGTCCATATTATCATCCTTTGGCGCAGGGGTGCCAAGTTTATTATCGGATATGGACTCATCTTTATTTTCATTCCCATGCTCTGTTTTATCAGCCAATGAATCCCCCTCCAATCTCTTCTCCTCTGCTTTTGCATTCCCTGTCTCAATTGGAAACTCGGATGAATGGTCCTCCTCCATCTTCTTCTCCTCACTATTTCCATTACCAGGCTCGCGGAGGACCAACTCCAGGGAATGCACCTTCTCTGTTTTCTCGTCTCCCTTGTCCTCCTCATTTATTGCATTACTTTCCTTTCTGACCAGTGAACTGAGGAGGCTCTCAGCAATGGACAGCCTGTGCCTGACATCGTCGAGTTGATCCTTAACGCACTCCAATTCAGTCCTCAACTCGGCACATCCTGCGCAGCTATCCGTTGGTTGAGGGGCGCAGGTATCTGTTGGTTGAGGGGATGCTACATTCTGCTGAGGGAGAAGCCAGCGCTCTTCTGGCAATGGTACAGTAGCTCCCTCCATCTGCAACGCAAGATGATAACAAATTAATATTAAGTGAACATATTGACGCATTAAGTTGAAAAAATGGTCAGAGCAATGGAGCAATGAACTAGCTTACCAAGTCGTGAGGCTGCAAGTCGGCAACCCGAACCGATTGGATCTTCATTTGGTGGTCATACCACTTCAACAGCCGGGGCAGTTTATCAGGGTATGCTGGTTCTCGCATTGATGTATGCTCGAGGAACCACGCCTGAACATGATATTTTTTTGATATTAAATAATGTAATATTACAAAAAAAATTTACTCTCAACACTAATTATGTGTCTCAATAATCCTTACCACCAGTGCTGCCGAGCATCCGAACAGGGTAGGCTGCCTCCTAACTTTTTTTGCATTCTTTGAGTGCACCGGCTCCTCGGAACGCAAGCAAGCAGCTATTTCTGGGAGAGCCAGAACAATCAACTCCTTCAGTGCCGAAGCCCAGTCGATGCTACCAGTTGACTTAAGTCATCCAAGTGCTGGATGAGATACCGTGGACATCTCTGATTAGACTTTGGAGCCAAAAACATGGCCAACATGTATGCGATCCAAAGTCGGACGGTGTCCTCGACATCCTCCTGTACTTTAGATGATCGGAGTTGAAATATCAACTTCTCCAAACCTTCTTGGCGAAGATCTAAACCCTGGCCAAACCGTCTGAACAACCTTCCGTTGAACATTTGGCTGGACGTGTCGATCTTCTTCCCATGAGCTGGAAGTCCCAGAATGAGTGCGACTTCGTCGGCACTGAATAGAACTGGCTTTCCGCAAAACATGAACTCGTCGCCTCCATTGTGACATCTTATGATGTCTGCTAGCAGTCGCCCGTCGACTGTGAACGTCTGCATGTCGACGAAGGCACCAAATGGGGTCCTTCGAATCAGTTTTGTATGCCGTCTAGAGAACCCCATCCTCCAAACCTTCTGAACGTATACGGCCGGCCTGCAGCTATTCTTAAACAGCTGGGAAGCCTTCACTGGGGGGACTGGAACAATTTTATTGTCAACTGAAACAGGGGGTAAGACAGAAGACATACTTGTCATGAAATTTTAAGAGAGGATGTCATAATATTTAATATAGTGATAAACATACCTGAAGGAGCCGCATCCTCATTCGAACGAAGAACCATGTCCTTGCATTGTTCCGCCATTTTCTCCGTCTGCTTCTTCTTTGTTCGCGGTCTTCGTCCACAAACGAAAGCACTCATCTCCATGAATGAAGTATACGGAAGAATGAACTATGGTACAAATTTAGGAGGGAAAAGGAGACCAGTGGCTTCTCGAGCAAGAGACGAAGGATGGCTTCTTGAGCAAAAGGATGGCTTCTCGAGCAACAGACGAATGAGTGCTTTTTCTAGGGTTTATGCCGACCTCAGAGAAATACGAAAGGACACCCGGATCGCCACGATCACATCACAGAGACCCGCAAACCCATAGGAACTGCCCACGTTTTGCAACTTTTCTCGAAAGATGGCATGGCTGAGTTACTAGGGTGTCGTCGAATTAGTACTAGGGTGACGTCAAATTCCCGCCTTGTTCAAGCATGGGTGTCGTCGCCTTAAAGCTAGGGTGTCGTCAAATTTCAACTAGGGTGTCGCGAAGGATTTACGGCCGAATTCAATTAGGGTGTCGCCGGGGACTCTCTATGTGGNTTCGAACTAGGGTGTCGCCGGGGACTCTCTATGTGGTCATTTGTAAGCACGGGTGTCGTCGCCCTAAAGCTAGGGTGTCGTGGGATTTCAACTGGGGTGTCGCGAAGGATTTACGGCCGAATTCGAACTAGGGTGTCGCTGGGATTCTCTCCGTGGTCAGTTTTAAGCACGGGTGTCGTCTCCTTAGAGCTAGGGTGTCGTGAGATTTCAACTGGGGTGTCGCGATTGATTTTCGGCCGAATTAGAACTAGGGTGTCGCGGGGATTCTCTCCGTGGTCAGTTCTAAAGACGGGTGTCGTTGCCTTAAAGCTAGGGTGTCGTGATATTTCACTGGGGTGTCGCGAAGGATTTACGGCCGAATTCGACTAGGGTGTCGCCGGGGACTCTCTATGTGGTCATTTGTAAGCACGGGTGTCGTCGCCCTAAAGCTAGGGTGTCGTGGGATTTCAACTGGGGTGTCGCGAAGGATTTACGGCCGAATTCGAACTAGGGTGTCGCTGGGATTCTCTCCGTGGTCAGTTTTAAGCACGGGTGTCGTCTCTTAGAGCTAGGGTGTCGTGAGATTTCAACTGGGGTGTCGCGATTGATTTTCGGCCGAATTCAACTAGGGTGTCGCGGGGATTCTCTCCGTGTCAGTTCTAACGACGGGTGTCGTTGCCTTAAAGCTAGGGTGTCGTGAACTTTCCACTGGGGTGTCGCGAAGGATTTACGGCCGAATTTGAAGTAGGGTGTCGCGGGGATTCCTTACCATCCGGACTCTCAAAGCGAGGGAGGGGAAGAAAGAGTTCTTCTTGCAGAGATGAAATCCAACATAAATTGGCGCTAGGATGGAGGGAAAGGGCAGCATCCGACTCTCAGAGCGAGGGGGGGAAGAAAGAGAGTTCTTCTTGCACAGATGAAATTCAGTTGAGCACGAACCTACGCCCTCGCTCTGAAAGTCCGGTCGACAGGAAATATTTCAGCTTCGAGGCTGAAAAACCTGGCTACTGGAGTCTACTGGAGTCTTCAAATATAAAAGTTTATCCAATGAGTTTTTCCTTGCCAAAACCTCACGTAGACGTTCGCTTCTCTCTCTGAATTCGGCCAGGTCTGCCTCAGCTGCGTTATTTCTTCGTCAATTGCTTTTAAAAGGCTCCTTTTTTCCTCCATCTGCTTTCTCTCTGTTTTCCTGTCATTAAAGCCTTTTAAAAGCAATTGACGAAGAGATAACGAAGGCAGCTGAGGCCCATCTTACAGACCTGGCCGAATTCAGAGAGAGAAGCGAACGTCTACGTGAGGTTTTGGCAAGGAAAAACTCATTGGATAAACTTTTATTTTGAAGACTCCAGTAGACTCCAGTAGCCAGGTTTTTCAGCCTCGAAGCTGAAATATTTCCTGTCGACCAGACTTTCAAAGCGAGGGCGTAGGTTCATGCTCAACTGATTCCTTAGCATCCGGACTCTCAGAGCGAGGGAGGGGAAGAAAGAGTTCATCTTGCAGAGATGAAATCCAACATAAATTGGTGCTAGGATGGAGGGAAGGGCCACATTAAAAGAGTATGACATTCGCTTACAAAATAGTTATGACTCCCAGAATGTCATAACTATTTTGTTCTAAGGAAGTTACCCGCGCATTAAACAGTTTGGTCACGCATTAACTAACTCTAACCAGAAAAACTATTAGTGTAATAAAGGAGCTTTAGAAAGAAGTTGGAAGAAAGACTTTTTACTTTGTGCTGCGGATGACATTTCCTCCAGAAGTTTTTGTACACAGACTCCAGTAGCCAGGTTTTCCAGCCTCGAAGCTGAAATATTTTCTTTCGACCGGGGAAGAAAGAGAGTTCTTCTTGCACAGATGAAATACAACGTAAAATGGCGCTAGGATGGAGGGAAAGGACATTTCATCCACACGCTAATTTAAAAAAAAGCGAACTGCTTTAAATGGCCATCATGTTCAGAACGTAACATCAAAGTAGAGCCATACAGCCCGGCAGATCATCCACGTAGGAGCCACGTGGACCAATCAGAAGAGACGGTGCAGCCCACGTAGGCCTTGCTGCACCGAGGGCGGTGTACAAAGTCTTTTCCCATAATAATTAAAAAAAAATGCGACCGATTAGCGACGCAATAAATTGCGTCGCTAATCACTCATATATACATTCGGCCGGCCTTCTCTTCTTCTTCCCCGTCTTGACCTAGCCGCCGCCCTCCCCAAAAAATTCCGGCTCCACCGTCCGCTGCTCCGGCTCCCCCCCTCTGGTGCTCCGGCTCCCCGGCGGTCTCCTCCAACTCCGGCGTCTCCTCTCGACCGAGGTAAGCCCCCCCACCCTCTCCCTTTTTTTTTCCGGCCATGGCCCCGTGGCCACCGGCCACGACCGCTGTGGCCGTCTTCTCCGGCCACGGCCGCTGCCGTGGCCGGCAGTGGCCTGGCCACGGTGGCCAGGCCACAGTAAAAAAAAAATTTTAACAGGGGGGGGGGGGGAACCCCCCCCCATTTTGTCCCCGTGGCCGGCCGGCCACGGCCGCTGCCGTGGCCGTCTTCTCCGGCCACGGCCGCTGCCGTGGCCGGCAGTGGCCTGGCCACGGTGGCCAGGCCACAGTCAAAAAAAAAAAAAATGGGGGACCCCCCCCCATTTGTCTTCTCCGGCCACGGCCGTGGCCGCGGCCGTTGCCGTCTTCTCCGCCACGGCCGCTGCCGTGGCCGGCAGTGGCCTGGCCACGGTGGCCAGGCCCAGGCCACAAAAAAAAAAAAACAGGGGGGCCCCCCCCCCCCCCGGGCCACGGTCATTAAGCTCTTTGGATAGACTGATTGTTATGTCTTGATTATGCAATAATATTTGTAATGCTAGATAGAAAGTCTTGTATTATTATTTAATTTAAAATATTTATGCAATAATTAATTTAAGCAGAATGTTTATGCAATAATATTTGTGCATTTATAGTTATTTACAATTGTTATGTCTTGATTATTTACATTCTGCTGCAAACTGAATGATGCATTAAATTATGTAATGCTAAATAAAAGTCTTGTTGTATTATTATTTAATTTCAGCAACAAATTAGTAGTTTCAATGATTTATATTTTAGTCTTCACAAACATTTGTATTCGACACAATAATCTTAAGAAAGTGACTATATATATAGAACACTGTATAATTGACAAGAAGTTAAGAATAACAAGCATAAGTTCGATTGTCTTCGGACTTCCATAATTAATCACAGCACTATAACCTTTAGACCCGTTTGAGAATTTGTAAGCCTTAGTCTTGCAAATTCTCAAATTGTCCTGGTGGACAGTTTGGAATATTTTTTGCGATATGTTAGTCTGCTATTAATCATCGTTGGGTGAGATTGCGGTTTGTATTTGCTCATACGTTCTCCTAGTGTGGCTTATATGCCACACATTTAGGAGAACATATGGGGAAATGCTGCCGAAATTTCAATGTAACCGATCGATGATAATTAATAGCAGAATAACATATCACAAAAAATATTCTTGAATGGGATAGGGCCTTACCTTTAGACATGGAGTGAAGGTAGAATTAATTTAAGACACTTGAATGCTTGTGAAGTCTCATGATTAAACGACCGCCTTGCGGCCCGACCCGAACTCAAGCCCTACCATTAGCCATGAACCTGTGCCTCGGTCCTTGCTAGCACGCCAAGGATCGTAGCCGTGGCTCGCCCTTGCATGGTAGGGACCTTAGTTGCCTAAAAGAAAATTGGTTTAGTTATAAATGATTTAAATGGTTGTTATTAACCTTAGTTGTGTAAAAGAAATAATTTAGTTATATATTTAGTAATACTAATATAGTTTTATTTTGTGGTTTCCTTTAATGGTTTACCAGACTTTGTATAAGTCGGTCAAAAATGAGCGGGGCTCGCTCGTGGATGTATGCAAGGATAAAAGATGGCTTGCTTAATCCAGATTTTCTGAATGGATTGGAAGAATTTATCGCATTTGCATGTAGCCAACCTGAATGGATGGATGGCCCTAGGATTAGGTGCCCATGCAACTTCCACAGGTGTCAGAATAAAGCCTACAGAGATGTGAAACTGTTAAGGTGCATTTGTGTAAGAAGGGGTTTGTTCCTGATTACTATGTTTGGTACTGTCATGGTGAACCAGAGGATATTCCAGCAGCTGTTATAGGCCAACAAGAGTCAATTCCCGTAGATGAACCATTTGTGAATTTAAACACATATGAACAAATGGTGATGAATGCATCGGGTAATGAATTCAATCAGAATACATTTATGGAAGAACCAAATCCAGATGCACAACAATTTTATGATATGTTGCGTGCTGCAAATCAAGAATTGTATCCTGGTTGTGAGGGTCATTCCCAGTTGTCTACAGCTGCTCGAATGTTGAATATTAAGGCAGAACATCGATTATCAGAAAAGGCGTTCAATTCTGTAGCTGGGTTAATCAAAGAAATTTTGCCAAATGATAATGTTGCAGCAGACAGTTTTTACGCAACAAAGAAGTTGTTGCGTGGGCTTGGGCTCCCAGTTAATAAGATCGATTGTTGCTTGAACAATTGTATGATATTTTGGGGTGAAGACTCAGAGCTGAGATGGTGTAAGATTTGTGGGCAATCGAGGTACAAAAACACGAAGGAGGAGCCAGTACAAGTAGGAGGAAAAGTGTGCCTTACAAGAGGATGCATTACTTTCCTCTTACCCCACGCCTGCAGAGATTATACAGATCTGAGGCAACAGCTGCTGATATGAGATGGCATGCCGAACATGAATCTAAAGAGGATGAAATGCGGCATCCATCAGATTCAAAGGCTTGGAAGCATTTCAATGAAAATCATCCTGATTTCGCTGAAGATATAAGGAATGTGAGATTAGGTCTTTGTACCGATGGCTTCCAACCATTTGGTCAAGCGGGGCAACAGTATTCATGTTGGCCTGTGATACTGACTGTATATAACCTTCCTCCATGGAAGTGCATGAAAGATACTGCAATGTTTTTAACCGTTTTGGTTCCAGGACCATCAAATCCAAAGGAAAAGATTGATGTCTTTCTGCAACCGTTGGTGGCCGAATTGAAAATGTTGTGGGAAACAGGAGTCGTAGCCTACGACATTTCTATGAAACAGAATTTCATCATGAGAGCTGCTTTGATGTGGACAATAAGTGATTTCCGGCATATGCAATGTTGTCTGGTTGGAGCACTGCTGGACGTCTGGCATGCCCTCATTGCATGTATGATTCGGATGCATTTACATTGCAGAAGAGTGGTAAGCAGTCATGGTTTGATAACCATAGGAAGTTCTTGCCCCCAAATCATCCTTACAGGCGTAACTTGATCGCCTTCCGGAAGAACAAAGCAGTCACAAAATTTGCCGAACCGGTTAGGTCCGGCACGGATATATTTGATACTATAGAGCATTTGGGGTTGATGTATGCATGGGAACCGGATGCAGATAGAATAAATGGCCGTATATGTAAAGAACATAACTGGAAGAAGCGAAGTATATTTTGGGATTTGCCTTATTGGAGCACAAATCTCATCCGGCACAACTTGGATGTTATGCATATCGAGAAAAATTTCTTTGATAACATATTTAACACGGTGCTAAACATCCCGGGAAAAACAAAAGATACTGCAAAGTCAAGAGAAGAACTTAATCAGTACTGCAGAAGAGGTGATTTGAGAAGGAGTGCCGATGGGACCTATCCTAAAGCATGTTACACTCTTGACAGAAATTCACGAGAAGTTTTATGTAACTGGCTTAGAGGGTTAAAATTTCCAGATGGTTATGCCTCAAATATCGGTAGGTGTGTGGACATGCATAAGCTCAAGTTGTTCGGCATGAAGAGTCACGACTGCCATGTTTTCATGCAACGGTTATTACCTATAGCTTTTCGTGAGTTGCTTCCGCAACATGTCTGGAAGGCAATTACGGAGCTCAGCTTGTTCTTCAAGGAGTTATCTGCCGCAGTCATTACTTCTGCATCCATGGCAAGGCTTGAGGAGGAAATTCCAATTATTTTATGCAAGCTTGAGCGAATATTTCCTCCCAGTTTTTTTGACTCAATGGAGCATTTACCGGTTCACTTGCCATACGAAGCGAGCATAGCTGGTCCCGTGCAGTATCGCTGGATGTATCCTTTCGAGAGGTAAATATATACATCATTAAGATATGTTGACATTTCAAATATTATTTCATTGCAAGAAATTGGTTAATTTTTTGTTTCAACTTTACATATAGGTATCTTAAGAAGTTAAAAAATAATGTGCGTAATAAGGCAAGGGTTGAAGGTTCTATATGCAATGCACACTTGGTCGAAGAAGTTTCAGCTTTTGCCTCGCATTACTTTGAGGGTCACGTCCACACGAGGAGCCGAAATCTTGGTCGTAACGATGACGTATGTGTGGACGAAGGAGAACCTAATGACGGTAGAATATCAATTTTTAAAGGTATCGGCCGTTCATTTGGTGGGCAGAAGTCAAGAAATCTTAGCGATATGGAGTATAATGCAGCACATTATTACATCCTAATGAACTGTAGAGAAGTCGATCCATATATTGAGTAAGTGTATACTTCAATGCTTAATTGAAAATTTAATTTAAATTACAATATACCATAATATTTAATTTCTAACATAGTTTTCATCCTTTTCATCCCATAAGGATGTTTTGTGATAGACAACGACAGATGAATCCCGACATCAGTCAAGTTGCAATTGGGCAGAAATTAGAAACGAGTTTGCTTACTGGTTTTATGAATTTGTGAGTAGTATCACTCAATCAATTTCGATAATGGCTTTATTTTTGAATTGGATGTGAATAGCTTATTAATTTATAGGTAAACGGTCCATGGTCCACAACCGACAATATTTTCATTAAATGTCTATCGCAATGGCCATTGAAGACCGTAACAACCTCTACTGGCTATTTTGTAAATGGGTACAAATTTCAGATTGAACGATTAGCAGCTTCAAGAGGCACGCAGAACTGGGGCGTGTGTGTTAAAGGAGAAAGTGTTGGAGCAAATATGCAGGATTATTATGGAAAGTTAGTAGAGGTGGTTGAAGTTGAATATCCCGGTTGGCCTATGAAACGAACCGTATTGTTTCGTTGTGATTGGTTCGATCCGATAGTTCCTGTGGGCAAAAGGGTTCATAACGACTACAATTTGGTTGAAGTGAACCATCGACGAAGATTGCAGAAATATGACCCATTCATCCTTGCATCCCAAGCTCAGCAAGTCTTTTACTGCGGATATCCAAGTTTGCGCAACGACAAGCGAGATTGGTGGGCCGTTTCTAAAATCGTCCCACGTTCAACAATCGTATTAGAGGAGAGTTCATCAAGTCAATCAGCCGAGTGCCCTGCATTTCAAGAGGATGAGATGGAAATGCATGCAATTGAGGACGACACAAGGGCTCCTGAAACATCACTTAGAGATCCAAATGGTGATGTCCAAGAAATTGCGGATGCAAATGTTCGGTTTCCTTCCGATGATAATGAAACTGAATCGCAGTCCGATACGGCATCGGATGTTGAACCAACATTTCACGAAACAAATGACACCGATTAAACATAGAGGTTTTTTAAAATTTAACTTTTTTTATAAGTGTTAAATTTTTACATAGTCAATCATTAATCGTAATTTAATTGTATGAATCTTTAGTATTTTCAGTATGACGGGCAGAGGTAGATCTACCGACGACAGACGGAGTGAGCAGGGACGTAGCCCTGCTGCATCAGATCACATGAGCGTCGGAGATGGAGAGTTTGGATCTCCAGCAGTCGCACAGCCTTCGATCTCTCCAGCAGTATTACCATCCAGCCGATCGGCACATACCTCCGAGAGTTCTTCCACCATCGGCCGCACCGTACTTCGACTTGATGCTCAGGGGCTGTAAGTATATACTAATTAAAAATATATGTTTATGTTTTTAAGTCAATTACTTATAAACATTATTTTTTTAACAGATTTATTGAGCAGCATCATGTATCCAGCCACATCAGCGCCGTATTTCAGAGGCGTGCAGATCCCAGTGGCTACGATTGGCGCCACGTATCTCCAGCCACGAGGGAGTTTTATTTTTCTGAGTTTCAGGTAAACTTATTAAATACAATTTATCACTGATATAAAATTTCTTAATCTTAATAAATTCAGAAACTAACTGTTTATTTTAATGCAGAAAAAGTTTACGTGGGATCCTGCCAGCCATGATGCCATTAGGGCAGCATGGGAGGCTCTGACGGAACGCCGATACTCCGACATGCTTCATCGTTGGAGGTCATCGGGTCAGCATCCTGCGCACATGCCAGAGGGTATTTGGCACGAGTGGCAGCAGGCCTGGCAGTCCGATGGCTGGCGCAGGAGGTCCGCATCAGCCAGCACGAACCGCCGATCTGAGAAGGGCGGTCCTGGCACGGGTCTCTCCCGCCATACTTCGGGCTCCATTTCGATTCAGGAGCACAGACGGCGTATGGTAAGAAAACATAAATATTTTAATTACTATTTTAGTTATTTACAAATATTTGTATTAATATCATTTTTTTTATGTTATAGTCTGAGCAGGAGGGCGGAGATCCTGGTGAGTTTCGTCTATTCAGGGCGACACACACCAGGAGGGACGGTTCCTGGGTCGACACGCGATCACGGAAGGTTGCGGTAAGAAATTAGATTTATGTAGTATCTGTTTAATTTCTAAAATTTTATTTTGAGAAATTTATTAACTCATTTATTATTGATTTCATAATTTAAAGATACGAGTCGAGGAGCTTCGCTCCCAGGCATCGCAGGTCGACTCTACTGATGGGAGACGCCGTCGAACTCTCGGCAGAGGAGAGTCGGCGTGTGTTTTTGAGGCTGTTGGTGCCCAGCCGCGAGACCGCAGGGTCTATGGTTTGGGCACTAGAGCTTCTACATATTTTCTCCATCAGGCCTCTAGCTCGCGAGTTTCTGGTGATCTTCCTCCCGAGCGTTTAGACGACCTTCGGAGATCTATTGCAGAGGAGGTTCGGCAGGAGGTCGAGCAGATTTCGAGGATCGTATGCGAGGCCGGGATCAGAAGATTGTAGACATGCGAGATGAGATGCATTATTTGCGGGATATGGTTAGCCGCTTGTCGCAGAGTCTCCAGCCTCCACGTGATCGCTCAGATTCTTGATGTATTTTTTTTTTCTTTTTTTATGTTGTACATGAAAACTTCAAAATTTTAATATATGAATTATTTTTGAAAATTGAATGATTATTGTTTGGATCAATATGAGTGAAGAATATTTTGATCAATATTTAAATGTAACAAAATTGTATTAACCGTTTTAATTTTTAAATTTTATATTTTTTTAAAAAAATTTATTTAGTGATGCATTAGTGACTGCAATTGCATCGCTAATATTTTTAAAATATTATTATTAAATATTACGACGCAATGACCTAGCATCGCAATAATTTTAAAAAATTTAATAGCGATGCATTAGTGACTCAAATTGAGTCGCTATTATATCTAAAATATTTTTAATAAATATTGCGATGCAATGACCTTGCATCGCAATATTTTAAAAAAAAATTTATTTGCGACGCTTTAGCGATGCAAATTGCGTCGCTATTATATCAAAAATATTATTATTAAATATTGTGACGCAACTAAATGCATCATAATATTGCGATGCAATTGAGTGCATCACAATATTTAATAATAATTTTAAATATTATAATTTAATTTTTAATTTAGCGATGCATTTGGATGCGTCGCAATATTGTGACGCAATGTTGCATCGCAATATTGTGATGCAATGTTGTATCGCAGAGAGTCGCAATATTGCGATGCAATTGCGACAAATGGATATTGCGACGGACATCTGAGCGACGCCGTCATTGCGTCGCTATTGCGTCGCAATAGCATGTTTAGCGACGCAATTGCGACGCATTTGGGCGTCGCAATATTTTATTTTTCTTGTAGTAATATATCTAAGTACTCTATTTTAACATGATAATGAACATGCATAAATCTAAATAATATTGTTTATCATCAAATAATAAACATTTTATTATATTTTAGATTTATTATCAATATATGAAAACTATTCAGGATTTTAAGCATAATAAAAACTCATTTTATCAATCATATTGACTCAAGTATCCTATTAGATTAATGAATCTGTACCTAAGGATCCTGGGCATCTGGGAATATTGTATTATATCTTCTGCTATGTTTTCATGAATTTGATTCATATCTAGAATACATAATTTTCAACAAAAGTTGTCCTAGCAATCTTGTAGGGAGGGTCACCCACATCAGCAAAAATATGCCGATTCCAAGATAGCCAAACCTGATGAGCAATATAAGCAACCGTAGAGCTCAACTAACGGGTGCCCCTACGCATATCCTGCCGAATCATTCTCAGAAAAGAACTACGACATGAGCCACTACTATCACCCCAGGAGTGATAACCTGCTATCTGCTAGACCAATCTAACTCTGCCACAAGTGAAGATAGCATGATCAACAGTCTCCTCCTCAAGCCCGCATAAAGGGCATGTAGGCTGGATCGTCATACCCCTACCCGAGAGCAAGGAACAAGTAGGAAGGCAGTCCTAAGCCAGCTTTCAAATGAACAGCCGAACTCTATGGTGAATGGAAAGCTTCCAAATCCAAGAGACATCCAGCATATGCCTAGACTGTGGCCTATACTACTCCTGCATAAGATCTCTGATCAGAGCATGAGTCATATAGGATCTCCTCAACAGTCTGATGTCCGAGGCACAGTCCGAAATAAGAGGAATGGAAAGAATACGCCGGGATAGCTCCACACCAAAAAGAGTGGCGACACGGGAGGCATGCCAGACTGTGCGATCCTAAGCAATTAAGTCAGTAACTCTCATGCCACTAGCAATGTCAGTGCTAATGAAGGTAGGCCATCGGGACAATGGAAGATCAGCCAGCCACATATCCCTGAGCACATCAACAGAAACACCATCATCAATCATCCATGAGACATGAGATAGCATAGCCGGAGCATGATGACACACCTCTTTCCAGAAGAAAGAGTTGCCACGAGTAGGCTGGGGAGGTGTATAAGTGGTCCAGTCTCCGTATTTTGCACGCATGAACGAACTCCACAAACAGTCTGGATCAAGCAAGAATCTCATCGCGTGCCTAGCAGTCAATGCCTCCCTTCTCATAGTGAAGGACTAGATCCCAAGCCCTCCCTCCAAAATTGGCATACAGACAGTATCCCATGCCAGAAGGTGGATCCCGTGACCATCCTGTATTGATCCCCAAAGGAAGTCTCTAAACCATCTCTCCATTCGCCTCAAGCAAGTCACCGAAATGGCTGCATTAGATAAAATGTAGAGGGGAAGAGAAGTAAACACTAAGCGAATAAGGATGAGCCTAGCCATCATAGATAACACTATGACCTGCCACCCATCCAAACAAGCACGGACTCGACGGTCAAGATCAGTAAAATCAGAACACCACGGCCTTCTCCCCGTAATGGGAATACCCAGATAGGATAGCCGATCAGCCTAAGCAGAGATCCCCAAAATTTGCTTAATGGTATTTCTCAGAGAAAGATTGGTCTTTGGACTGAAGCTAATCTTGGATTTTTTTAAATTAACTTTCTATCTAGAAGCCTTGCAGTAAGACTGAGTAACTGAAGCAAAAGCTGTAGCATTACTAATAGTGGCCCTCCCTAACAGGATACAGTCGTCAGCAAATAGCAGGTGAGATAGCGAGGGCCCTTGGGGACCTGCACTATAAGGAACAATAGCAGAGGCCTGCTGAGCCTGGTGTAGAGCCCTAGAAAGAGCATTCGCTGAGAGAATGAACAGGAAAGGGGAGAGGGGACATCCCTGCTTGAGACCTATAGTAAAATGGAAGTAGTCTGTCTGGCCGCCATTAATAATGATAGAGAAGGATGACCGATGAACACAGGCCTAATCCAGGCAACAAAGAGCTCAGCAAACCCAAACTCCTGAAGAGATCTATATAGGAACTCCCAACTCACTCTATCATAAGCTCTCTCTATGTCCATCTTAATAGCCATCAAACAGTGATGAGTAGGAGCTCTGTGGAGGTCATGCATAACCTCTTGAGCTAAGAGGACATTTTCTAAGATGCACCATCCTCTGAGAAAAGCCCCCTGCTCAGAAGAAATAATGCGAGGAATTACCAGTCTAGACAAGAAACCAAGAGGCGAGCACAAATCTTATATAGGGTAGTGCAGAGACTGATAGGATGAAAGTGCTGTGGCTTAGAAGCATCAGGCCATTTCGGCACCAGGGCTATAAGAGTCTGATTCTAGTCAGGAGGGAGAGTGTTGGCCCGAAAGACTAGCTGGATGGCTTGCATAACATCCTATCTCACAATAGCCCAATAGTGGCGAAAGAAGAAAGGAGGAAACCCATCAGGTCCCGGAGCCTTATCAGGACCAAGGTTCCATAACGCCACCCGAATCTTCTTCGAAGAAACTGGCCTAGTGAGACAGTCATTCTCTGCCTCAGTGACCTTAAAGGGGGTTGGCACAGGACACACAGGGAACCCATCCCCCGAGATCTCGATCCAACGAGAGTGAAAGAACTGAATAAGCTGGTCCCCAATAACCTCAATGTTGTCCTGGACATTACCCACCTCATCAACAAGCTGGACCTAACTTTTTTGATATAATAGCTTGGTTTACTTCAATGGAACACTACAAGAGAAAAAAAATATTGCGACGCCCAAATGCGTCGCTAATGCGTCACTAAACATGCTATTGCGATGCAATTGCAACGCAATGACGGTGTCACTCAGATGATCGTCGCAGTCTCAATTTGTCACAATTGCATTGCTTCACAGCGACTCTCTGCGATGCAGTAATGCGTCGCAATATTGCGATGCATCATAAATGCATCGCTAATTTTAAAACTAATTTTTAATATTTAATATTATTATTAAATATTACGACGCATTCAAGTGCGTCGCAATATGGCGACGCACTTGAATGCGTCGCAATATTTAATAATAATATTTTAGATATAGTAGCGATGCAATTTAAGTCGCTAATGCATCGCTAATTAATTTTTGAAGTTTTGAAGTTTTCATGTACAAAATATAAAAAGTGAAAAAAAATACATCAAGAATCCGTGCGATCACGTGTAGGCTGAGAACCCTGCGACAGGCAGCTAACCATATCCTGCAACTAACGCATCTGATCTCGTACGTCTGCAAGCTCCTGCTGATGGCCACGCATACGCTGCTCGAACTCGTGCTCGAACTCCTGCCGAACCTCCTCTGTAATAGATCTCCGAATGTTATCTAAACGCTCGGTAGGAATATCACCAGAATATCGCGAGCTGGAGGTCTGATGGGAAAATATGCAGAAGCTCTAGTGCCCAGACCATAGACCCTGCGGTCTCACGGCTGATAAAATCGAGGGAAAATACTCATGCACTTATAATGAAAAAAAGAGGAGAGAGAATAACGCTAATGGCAAGAAATGCGAGGAAGAGATGAGATTGTATCAAAAACATTTTTTTTTTCAGGATGACAGGAAGGTAAGTAAACGGTCCTTGGTTTGTTAAAAAATATTAAATATAATTATAAAAAAAAAGATAAATATAATATAGAAATTAGTGAAGAAGGAGAGCTGCTGCATATAAGCTTACGGTGCTCCATCGATGATAGATTTTCTAAAGATAAGGATAGCGTGCTCAGCTTCATTCCTATCTACCTTTTGGCTAACACTATGGTTCCTAGATCCTATATGATAGAGCTGGAACAGTCATTCTGTAATTGCCTAAACAAGACGGCCATGGTGTCCATCATGGGCCGGGACGCCATCTATCACCCTACCTGTTGGCCCAGATGGCAACCCAAGGAGGGGGGGGTGAATTGGGTTGTTAAAAATTTAGCTTTTTTACAATTATGTGCTTTGAAATAAAAGAGATTGAGTGCAAGATAAATGCTAGGCACAAATAATGAGATATGAAGAGACAAAGAGATAAAGCACAACAAACACAAAGATTTTATAGTGGTTCGGTGTATCTAACACCTACGTCCACTCCCAAGTATCACTTGGGTCCACACTATAATCCACTTGATTACAGTCGAGTTGTTTTACAAGCTCACAACTCAAAACTTGTTGTTTCCCTCGGGATCACAACGAACCCAGCTGGTTTTCTGGGCTCACCAGCACACAACCCAACCACAAGCTATCCTTAGCATGTACCAAGGTATACTACCTCCACTAATTCAATCCTCCGATTGAACTAGCAAACAATAATGAAAAACAGAGTTTTAAATATACAATAGCTCCTCAAATGAGCAAATAAACAATAAAATAAATAAGGATAAGAAAAGCCTGTTTGAAGCTCTTTGAATGTATGCTTTTCTTCTTTTCCTCTTCTCCTTTGAAAAATTGAATCTGGGCCTCAGCTCAGATTCTTCACTAAAATTTGCAGATGAGAAGATGAGGATTTGGGGCTTTTGCTTTCTTTCTTCTAATGATGGAAATCTCCTTGATTTGAACTTGAGAAGCTTGTGGATTTCTCTTTGAGTTTTCTGGAGTTGATGGATTTGAGCTTTGAGTCTTTCCTCTTTAATTTCTTCCTTAAGATTTTTTGGATTTTTCAGTCTATTTTTTTTCTTTTTAAACGAACGGTTTCCCCCTTTTTATATATCTATTAATCCAAGTTTAGGTAGGAAATATAGCCGTTGTGAGATGCTTGGATACTCCTACACACAAAGAAAAATAGCCGTTAGAGGTTAGGCAAAAAGAAATCTTATCGTTGGAGTCCGTTCTGATAAATAAAAATCCGTTTCTAACAAGTTGGAGTCAACTCCAACTTTTCAGGTGTCGGCTCTAAATCGGGTATCCAAAAATAGCAAATAAAAAGTTGTTGAGGAGTCGGCTCCGAGAAAGTTAAGTGTCGGATCATCACTTTCGGGAGTCGGCTCTGCAATCTAAAAGTGTCGGCTCCAGAAATGTCCATAAAAATACGCTCTCTGTTCTCATGTTAGAGTCGGCTCCAGAAACTCAGGTGTCGGCTCCCAAACTCTCAGGTATCGGCTCCTGAATTCTAGGTGTCGGCTCCGAAAACTAAAACAGAATACACTTCTCTGTATCTCAGGTTGGAGTCGGCTCCGAAACACTGGGTGTCAACTCCAGAACGTGCCAAAAATCTAGAAATCTTCTGATACGCCTTGGGATCGGCTCCTGACTAGTTGGGTGTCGACTCCAATTTCTGAACTTTAAAAAATTCTTTTAACATTTTGATTCAAAACTTATTTTTTTATTCCTTTTGATTGATTAAACATTTTTAATCCCTGAAACACTTATTAAATCTATCAGAAACGCAGTGAATATACTCATGTCTTTTATTAATCATCAAAATCAATAATTGGGTTAACAATCTCCCCCTTTTTGATTATTATAAAAACATTGAGTATATGCATGATTTAAACAACAAGATTTTCAAATCAAATTTCTTAAATATTTAGTTCTCATAGGTAAGCTCCCCTGAACGAAGTAGCTCCCCCTATGATACTCAATTTAACATCTATTCTTCCCATTTTAACAGTAAACTTTTAATGTTTGATACCAATTAAACAATCATATCAAATTGTATCAAATTAAGTTAGCTAAGTTTCTTCCTTTCAATGTACATATGTCAATTACTTCTCCCTATATACAATTATTAATTAAATACCAATTGATCAAGCTTGTTTGTTCCAATGCAAATACTAAATACTTCTCCCTCTTTATAACTTTCAATGCATATACGACCATCAATTACTTCTTCTCCTTTTTTGTAATCAACAAAAAGGTTAAGAAGTTTCAAATTAAATGACAAAATTAATAGATGCTTCAAAGATCAAATGATATTCATTAAGTATCAAAAAGGTTCATTACACACTTTACAAAGTTAAGCATTACATCATATTGCAAAAAGAAACTTCATTACATCAAAATTTCGAACTAAACTGAACTTCATTACATCATATTTTAATAACATCAAAGAAACTTCATTACAAGATAATCAAAAATTAGCTCTAAGAAGTCTTTGCAATTCTTCTAATATTTTTTTCATTCCTTCACTTTGAGTTTGAACAAATGCCTTTAGTCTTCTATCAACAAATGCATATGCAGTCACAATTTTGTCCTGAAGCTCTGCATTACATTTAGAATATGTCTCTGAATCTCCTCCAATATCTTTAAGTTTTTCAAAATATTCTTGAGATCATTCTTTAAAGATTCTGTGGAGGCTCCAAAGGTGGATTCAATTTTGCTTACTCTTTCATCCAAAGAATAATACATTTCTCTTAAATTCATCAAACTATTGTCAATTTCTGTTTTCATTTCTTCCTTGTGAGTAGCAAATAGACTTTTAAGTTGTTCTAACTGAATATCAGAAAAACCAATGGATGAATAGGCAGTGGTACATGTGCAGGAGCTGGAGTAGGTGCCGATGGTGGTGATGATCTGCTAGGCTCCGGTGATGGATGCCTCACTAATGGACCTATCTCAGATGGTGCAGTGGCCCTAATGTCAGCTGCTCTCTCATCCAGATGACCTTTTCTTTCCCACCTACCATCCACTTTCACAAACCCCATTCTGTGCATAGTAGCCAAGCTGTAATAATCAGTGTGCCTTGGTTTTTCGATGGCTCATTCTCAGAAATAACAACTCCTTGACTTCTAAATGCCATGGTTAGGACCATCCCATAAGGCAATGAAGATCTCTTGCCCTCGGCCTCATCCATATACCATATCATCATTCCTGCTAGATTGATTGGCTGACCCATCAAAATATATCCATAATCACTATATCTCGCTCTGAGACATACTCAAAACGTCCAGTCTTGGGAAATAGGATCCTACCACAAATGTTATGTAACAGTCTAAGCTCAAGAGGCAACTGATTTGCTCTAACTTCCTCAAACTCAGTTACTTCCCTTCCTAGCATCCTTGATAAAGCATCTGATCTTTCACTGTGAATGCTTGCAGTAAGCCCAGTGACAGGAATCCCTAAAAGATTTCCTAAAATTTCAAATGTGAGATGAATTCTTTTCCCTCTTACTGAACTAACTATTCCACCATCTCCCCTTGATAAATTGAAGTAAAATTCTTTAACTAGGGCCGGATATGTGGGAACGTCCAAAGAATATTTATCCCAACCGAGCTCCTTGATTTGTCTATCAATTGCAAAACCCTCGACTTCAAAGAAATCAAAATCTACCTTCCTTCCCATGGTTATGACTTGCCCAGCTAGGGTATCTACTTGTGGAGAGGAGGTGCTAGGATTGTCAGAGTGTGTTGAAGAAGAATTGTCGCTTGGAGTAGGTTCACGGATAGGACCGAGCCGTACGCTTCCTTGTAGCTACGGGAGCATCAAAGACTGATCCCCTACGCTTAGGTGCCATAGGAATCTTAGGGAATGGTTGATTTGAGGAATATTTGGTTTTGGAAGGTTCGGAAAGGTTTTTGTGAGGATTTGGAGAAGAGTGGGATGAGAAGGTGTCGACTCTGCCCTAATATAATCAATTTGGGGCCACGAGGTGTCGACTCCTGCAAAGTCGGGTGTCGACTCCAAGTCGCTAACACTGTTAGCGCCCGAGCTGGAGTTGGCTCCGCTTAAGCGGGTGTCGGCTCCAAGGTCAGAGACCGAGAGCGACACAAACAAGGTGTCGACTCCACTGACAGTTTCAGAGAAAAATAATTGAGTTTCAAACAACCGAAACTTGTCAAAATAAAATCAATAAATTTTAAAAAAAATCTTTAAAATGTGGAGAATCAAATTGCTCATATGTCTAGATAAATTGTCCTTAAAATCATAAAAAAAATCTCAAGAAATTGATTGAAATCTAGATAATCATTCCTTAGGGGTTTCAAAATCATTCCAAAGGATCACAAATCCCTAATTCTCCTCTAAGATAACAAAATCTCTCTTCACTCCAAGGTTTTGTAAATATGTCAGCTAACTGTTCTTCAGTACTAACATAATCAAGGCAAATTTCATTGTTAGCTACATGTTCTCTTATAAAATGATATCTAATTTTAATGTGCTTAGTTCTTGAATGTTGTATTGGATTCTTAGTTAAATTAATTGCGCTTGTATTATCACATATAATAGGAGTTTTATCAAGTGTTATGCTATAATCTTCAAGTTGTCGCTTAATCCAAAGGATTTAAGCACATCAACTTCTAGCTGCAACATATTCTGCTTCAGCAGTAGATAATGCAACCGAATTTTACTTTTTGCTAAACCAAGAGATTAAGTTACTTCCTAAAAATTGACATGCACCACTTATATTTTTCTATCTAGTTTACATCCAGCATAATCAGAGTCAGAATAAGCAACTAAATTCAGTGTTGAATCTCTAGAATACCATAATCCTACATTTTTTATTCCACTTAGATATATTAGTATTCTTTTTACAACAATTAAGTGAGATTCTTTAGGTTCTGATTGAAATCTAGCACATAAACAAACATCAAACATGATATCAGGTCTACTTGCAATTAAGTAAAGTAGAGATCCGATCATACCTCTATAGTGTTTTTGATCAACTTTCTTACCGTCTTCATCTTTATCCAATTTGCATGAAGGACTCATAGGTGTTCCAAGGCGTTTGATTGATTCCATTCCAAACTTCTTGAGAATTTCCTTTGTGTACTTTGTTTGGTTGATGAAAATCCCTTCTTTGCTTTGCTTGATTTGAAGTCCTAGAAAGAAGTTGAGTTCTTCCATCATGCTCATCTCGAATTCACTTTGATTAGCTTAGCAAATTCTTGACACAAAAGATTATTAGTAGCACCGAATACAATATCATCTACATATATTTATACTACTAATAAGTCTTTGTCTTTCCTTTTCAAAAATAGGGTTTTGTCTACATTTCCTCTAGAAAAATCATTTTCAATTAGAAATTTGCTTAACCTATCATACCAAGCTCTAGGTGCTTGTTTTAAACCATATAGTGCTTTGTATAATTTAAAAACATGATTTAAAAATTCATGATCTTCAAAACCAAGTGGTTGTTCCACGAAAACTTCCTCATTTATAAAACCATTTAAAAATATACTTTTAACATCCATTTGAAATAGATAGATGTTCATATGACATGCAAATGCAAGTAGTAATCTAATTACTTATAATCTAGCTACAGGTGCAAAAGTTTCATCAAAATCAATTCCTTCTTCTTGATTATATCTTTTTGCAACTAATCTAGCTTTATTTCTGATTACTATGTTATTTTCATCCAATTTATTCCTAAATACCCATTTAGATCCTATAACTGAATGACCTTTAGGTCTATCAACTAAGGACCATACATTATTCCTAGTAAATTGATTTAATTCTTCTTGCATAGCTAGCATCCAATTACTATCTTTTTTAGCTTCTTCAATAGTTTTAGGTTCAATTTGAGATACAAATGCAAGATGATTATTGATATTTCTCATAAATGATCTAGTTCTTACTCCTTGAGATGGATCACCTATAATCAATTCCTTTGGATGACCATAGGCATATCTCCGATCTCTAGGAAGATCTACCTCATTATGATTAGCATCAATAACATCAACCCTAGGAGAATCATCATCTTTAGCTTCTTGTTCATGATCTAAAGATACTTATATATTTAATTTTTCAATATCTCTTTCTAGTATATTTGTATCTTCCTCATCATCAATTTTTTCTGAACTTGATGCTAAAGACTCATAAAAAACTACATGAATAGATTCTTCTACTATTAAGGATTTCTTGTTAAATACTCTATAGGCTTTACTAGTTGTTGAGTATCCTAAGAATATGCCGTCATCAGATTTTGCATCAAATTTTTTAAGATTATCTTTTCCATTATTATGAATAAAATATTTACAACCAAATGCATGAAAATAACTAATGTTTGGTTTCCTATTATTCCATAATTCATAGGGAGTTTTCTTGAGAATTGGCCTAATTAGGGCTCTGTTAAGGATGTAACATGCCGTGTTTATAGCTTCGCCCAAAAATCTTTTGGTAGGTTGCTTTCACATAGCATGGTACGAGCCATGTCTTCTAAAGTTCTATTCTTTCTTTCTACAACTTCATTTTATTGAGGTGTTCTAGGTGCAGAAAAATTATGGTGAATGCCATATTCAATGCATAAATTTTCAAATAAATAATTTTTAAATTCTGTGCCATGATCACTTCTAAGAGACACTATGGTGTTATTTTTCTCATTAGTAACTTTCTTGAAGAATTTCAGAAATATTGAGAAAGTTTCATCCTTGTGAGCCAAAAACAATACCCAAGTGAATCTAGAATAATCATCTACTATCACAAGGCTATATTTCTTTCCTCCTAGACTTGTGGTTCTAGTAGGTCCAAAAAGGTCCATGTGAAGTAGCTCTAGTGGCTTAGAAGTGAAAACAATATTTTTAGATTTGAAAGAGTTTCTAGTTTGTTTTCCAAATTAATATGCATCACAAATTTGGTTATTTTCAAAATCTAACTTTGGAAGTCCTTTAACTAAGTCCATTCTAATCAATTTTGAAATCAAATGTGTGCTTGCATGACCTAATCTACGATGCTATAGCCACCCAATCTTATTTACATTAGCATTATCAGCAACTAAGCAATGATTACTAGTAGATAAATTATCCAAATCAATTAAGTATACATTGTCATTTCTATATCCAGTAAATATAATCCTATTATTAATAGGATTAGAAACGGTGCAAATAGAAGCTTCAAATGAAACTTTAAAACCTTTATCGCATAATTGGCTAATACTAATTAAATTATGTTTTAAACCATCTACATAAAGAATATTTTCAATAAAAGTGGAGGGAGTTATCTGAATTTTACCAAATCCCATAATCTGGCCTTTACCATTGTCTCCAAATGTAACAACTCCTCATCTTTTATCTTCAAGGGTGATAAATTGCTCCTTGTCACCCATCATGTGCCTTGAGCAGCCGCTATCAAGATACCACTTTCGTTTTGATCTTTTGGCCGCAAGACACTTCTGCAAAGTGATCAAACTTTCTGTTTAGGTACCCAAGCTTTCTTGGGTCCTTCATAGTTAGTAGCAACAAAGATTATTCCTTTCGGAACCCATATTTTCTTTTCTTTAATACTTAAGTTCTTGTTAATTTTTCTAAAATTGCATTCATAGGCTTTATGTCCTTTCTTGTTACAACAATAACATGAAACATCATTTTTATTTTGTTCTTTTCTAAAGAAATTTTTAACATACTTTTGTTTCTTATTAGGCATATAACCTAATCCAGCTTTATCAAATACAGCTCTTTGATTACTCAATAATAAATTAAGTTTTTCAGAGCTATATGTAATTTTATCAACTATATTTTTATATTTATCAACATCTTTCCTTAAACTAACATTTTCATTAGAAATTGATTCTTTATCTTTTAACAAATTCTTATTTTCATATTTTAATTCTTTAACTTCATGAGTTAGTTTATCCTTTTTCTTTGACAAGATTTAAATTATCATTTTTCAAAAATTTGTTTTTCTTTTTCAGAATTTTAAAATCACTAACTAATTTATTAAATGCATCAAACAATTCATCAAAGGTAAAGTCATGAGTTTCGGTACATACCTCATCATCTTTTTTTGCCATAAAGCAAATGTTTGCAACTTCCTTTTGTTCTTCCTCGAATGAGGATTCTTCGCTATCGCTCCATATTGCAATGTATGCCTTTTTCTTTTTCTTGTATCCCTTTTTCAATTGAGGACAATCATATCTAAAGTGCCCCGGTTTCTTACATTCATAGCATATAAGGGGGTCTTTCTCTTTATCCTTGTCCTTTTCTTTTCTTTTTCACGTTCCACCTTTGTTCCAAATTTTTTATTATGGAAGGTTCTTTTTCTTTGCATAAATCTTTTAAATTTCTTAGCAACGAGTGCAGTCTCCTCATCATCATCATCTTCCTCATCACTGCTGCTCTTTTCAATTTCTGCAGCTTTAAGGGCAATTATTTTCTTCTTCTTGACGTCTTCCTTTATATGTTGTTTCATGGTCAACTCATGAGTCATTAGTGATCCGAGTAGCTCCTCCAAAGGTAAGGTGTTGAGGTCCTTGGCTTCTTGGATTGCAGTCACCTTTGCTTCCCATGTCCTTGGAAGAGACCTAAGAATTTTACGCACCAATTCAGAGTTAGTATATGTCTTGCCAAGACTCTTAAACCATTCACAATATCAGTAAATCTTGTATACATGCAGGTTATAGATTCAGTTTGTTCCATGCTAAACAATTCATACTTATGAACAAGAATATTAATCTTAGATTCTTTGACTTGATTAATACCCTCATGGGTAACTTCTAGTCTATCCCAAATTTCTTTTGCGGAAATACATGTAGAAATTCTATTAAACTCATTAGCATCTAAAGCACAATATAAAACATTCATGGCCTTAGCATTGAGCTGAGTCATTTTCCTATCATTCTCATTCCAATCCCTTTCGGGTTTAGGAACTATTGAACCATCTACTATGTGTGTGGGTATGCTAGGTCCATTAGTGATTACACTCCAAAGCTCATAATCTAAAGCTTGAATAAAAATTTTCATTCTAGCTTTTCAATAAGAATAATTAGAACCATTAAATAAAGGAGGTCTATTGGTAGAATGACCTTCAGCAAATGAAGATCCACCTTGAGCTGCCATTTGGATCTTTAACTCTTGATCGTTGGATCAAACAAGAAATGAGCATAAGCTCTGATACCAATTGTTGGCCTAGATGGTAACCCAAGAGGGGGGGTGAATTGGGTTGTTAAAAATTTAGCTTTTTTAAAATTATGTGCTTTGAAATAAAAGAGATTGAGTGCAAGATAAATGCTAGGCACAAATAATGAGATATAAAGAGACAAAGAGATAAAGCACGACAAACACAAAGATTTTATAGTGGTTCGGTGTATCTAACACCTACGTCTACTCCCAAGTATCACTTGGGTCCACACTATAATCCACTTGATTATAGTCGAGTTGTTTTAAAGCTCACATCTCAAAACTTGTTGTTTCCCTCGGAATAACAAAGAACCCAGCTGATTTTTCGGGCTCACCAGCACACAGCCCAACCATAAGCTATCCTTAGCTTGTACCGAGGTATACTGCCTTTACTAATTCAATCCCCCGATTGAACTAGCAAACAATAATGAAAAATGGAGTTTTAAATATACAGCAGCTCCTCAAATGAGCAAATAAACAATAAAATAAACAAGGATAAGAAAAGCTTGTTTGAAGCTCTTTAAATGTATGCTTTTCTTCTTTTCCTCTTCTCCTTTGAAAATTTGAATCTGGGCCTCAGCTCAGATTCTTCACTGAAATTTGCATATGAGAAGATGAGGATTTGGGGCTTTTGCTTTCTTTCTTCTAATGATGGAAATCTCCTTGATTTAAACTTGAGAAGCTTGTGGATTTCTCTTTGAGCTTTCTGAAGTTGATGAATTTGAGCTTTGAGTCTTTCCTCTTTGATTTCTTCCTCAATATTTTTTGGATTTTTCAGTCTATTTTTTTTCTTTTTAAACGGACGGTTTTTCCCTTTTTATATATCTCTTAATCCAAGTTTAGGTGGGAAATATAGCCATTGTGAGATGCTTGGATACTCCTACACACAAAGAAAAATAGCCGTTAGAGGTTAGGTAAAAAGAAATCTTACCGTTGGAGTCTATTCTGATAAATGAAAATCCGTTCCTGACAGGTTGGAGTCGACTCCAACTTTTCAGGTGTCGGCTCCAAATTGGGTATCCAAAAATAACAAATAAAAAGTTGTTGAGGAGTCAGCTCCGAAAAGTTAAGTGTCGGCTCGTCGCTTTTGGGAGTCGGCTCCGCAATATCGTACTGCATTTAAAACTCCCATAGGAATGTCTCCTTATAGGCTCGTATTTGGAAAAGCCTGTCATTTACCTGTAGAATTAGAACACCGTGCATTTTGGGCTATCAAGCAATTTAATTATGATATGAAAAATGCAGGTGCCAATAGAAAACTCAATTGAATGAGTTAGAAGAGCTACGAAATGAGGCATATGAGAGCTCAAAAATTTATAAAGAACGAACCAAAGCATATCATGACAAATTTATTAGTAGAAAAATTTTTGAACCAAATCAAAAAGTATGGCTTTACAATTCAAGATTACATCTTTTCCCTGGAAAACTTCGTTCACGATGGAATGGACCTTTTATAGTAACTCAAGTATTTCCCTATGGAGCTGTAGAGCTTAAAGACCCCAAGCAAGGAAATACATTCAAAGTAAATGGCCAACGTTTGAAACCATATATAGAAGAAATTAATGATGGAGAAGTTGTTGAATCAATTGATCTTGTGAACCCAACACTATCATAATGAGTAGCACAGTCTGGCTGAAGACTTTAAACTTAGCGCTCTTGGGAGGCAACCCAGTTATTAGTTATTTTTAACTTTCTATTCTTTTAGTGTGTTCTTTTAGTATGACCAGAGAAAAGCAACAGAAGCAGATTGAAAGAAGATGGCAACAATGAAACTTCCAACCTTCAAATACTCTACCAGGTAGTATCTTTCCTTGAAATTAGTTAATTTTTCTTCCATTAGGGACAATGGAAATTAAGTTGGGGGGAGAGGAGGAAAAAGAATAAATAAATCATTGAGTAAAACTATAATCAGATGTGTGTACCAAATTCTGTCTCGATTTGAAGTTAATCAAGCAGTCTATTAATGAATTAATGATTAGATTATTATTTTTGAAATACTGAGGAATAAATTATTAAGAAACCTAATAAAAGGTAGGGTTTAGCCCAGAATAATTTTTAGAATAATTTCAGACCCTCTGACCACTGATCTTAATAGTACAATCTACTTAATAAGGGTATGGGTGAAAATGTTATTTAAAAAAAAAAAAAAAAAAAAGAAAAGAAGAAAGAAAAATCTCTCTTAAAGTTAATAGATTAGGTTCTTAGCATTTTTCACTGAGTAACCGGGCCCCGTCACCTAAGAAAGTGATGTTGTTCGCGTAAAAAGGTGGAATGTAAAAGAACCTAAGTAGAGTCAGTCCTACCTAAAGCCTTTTAACTCGAGTAAGTAAGTCCGAGGGGTATTTTATACCTAATGCCCTAAAACCAACTGGTTTGGGAGCCATTGGCCTAAAGCTCGCTACAAGGGTTAATTAGAAAGCAAGGGGTTAGGACATTGCACTGACTTTACATATAAATAAATAAATAAAGAACCAAAGTACAAAAGACATTACACCCAACCCAAATTAAGTTAGAAGACTTAATCAGAGAAGTGGAAAGTTGGTGAAGGAAGACTTCTATAAATTCTTATGGACTACACTTTATCACTAAAAAAACTTAATAATCCAATGAAGTACTTCCCTTATGATTTTTTTTTTAAAAAAAAAACTATAAGATAACTATCAATTCTTGACTAACTTGGTACATATTTCTAAATTTATTATTTGCTCGAGGACGAGTAAGATTCAAGTTGGGGGGAGCGGCGGGTTATCACCCTAGCTCAAAATTTTTGGGTCTGGGGCATGACAGCTTTTATGGTATCAGAGCCAGGTTTTGACTTTAGGACACATACATGATGACACTCTAGGCAAATACTAGGATGACATTGAGACAATTATAACTTTAAAGGAATTTCAGAAATTATGCTATGGAAGCTTGAAATTTAAAGTTTATCAAGATATTAATTGAAATATGAATTTGATAGGAATAAAGAATGAACCATCGCACTTGAAGCTAATGATATAGTGTGGGACTCCCAGGCTGGTGGCCTTGACCAATGGGAGGCCAAGGGGCTTCTAGAGGTTTTAGTTCCGTTAGACTTGTTGGAAATGGGTCGTAGCAATTCCAGATCTTTAAATAATATAGTAGTTAAAAATTGCAATTGAGGACTAATATGACTAAGATAACATCATTATATCCAAATTGCAATTGAGTTAGATATTTGGATTTTGAGTTATTAAATCTGAATTTGAATATGGATATATACAATGAATTTTTATTTGTAAAACTTACACTATTGATATTGTAAGTTAAGATTATGAGCTAATCTGCTGATTATAGAGATGATTAATATTGATGATATTTTGTAATGAAATAGTTAACTACATGTTTTTGATCAATTACAATTGAGTACTTTTGAATTTGAGTCTGGATGGATAAGTATATATAGTGAATTTTACTAAGAGAACTTTTATTATGGATATTACATGTTCAAAACTGATTGTTACTTTGCTAGATATGCAGATGGTTGATACTGATGTTAATGAAATAGTTAACTGCATATTATATCATGATGGATCATTTAGGAAGATTATAAAATTTTAAATTCTGAGACAATTACTGTTTAAGTTTTTGAGAGCAGTAGACTCTATTAATCTTTAGAACTAATTTTGGCTATAAATGATCAAATATTTTGATGGTAAAAAGTGAAAGATTTTAGCAATAATGAGAATAAGATAAACTCCACTGATAAAGAATTTCATAGAAATTTTCATCTGTTAATAAATTTCTAAATCAAGATATCTATTCATTAATTTATCGTGCATACTTATTGTACCTTTCTTTATAGTTCCTAAGTAGATATCTTTCTCCAGGATGGATAAATTATCAATCATCCATAAGTGGCATAATTATTGTTAATAAAATAGGAGGGAGATGATTTTATTTTTGATTATTATCAGTTATGGATTATGGTTAAGGGTACATCTATTATCACTTTTAAGTCATAGAGAGATTACTATAATTTTCAATTATGTCTTTCGGATGGTAAGTGCATTTTCAATCTTTATTTACCTTATAAGTCTTGTATCTATCTGAGCTAGATTAGTGAAGTCACTTTGAGATATTTGAAGGGTTTAAATTAGTTGGTCATGTTATGGCATGAGACATTGCGTAATCTATAGATGATTTTGATAATCATTGGTAACGAAATAATCGATTCAAGAATTTGAATCATTTAAATTGCATTATTTATTGAGGATATACTGATCTATTCAAGAGAAATTGATTAGTTAAGGTGGTATTATTGATAAATATGAAGGAGATAAATTAATCATACTGATGATTAATGATGGCACTATTATTTAAAGAAATTAAATTAATTGATTATGATAATTATAAAAGATATCCTAAATGATTGGCTTAATGTTCATTGATGTTAGCTTGAAGTATTCAAGAGTGAAACTAAGTATGTTATGATGATTGAAATAAGTGTCGTAATGATTAATGGCACATTCAACTATTTATGAGTTGAGAGAGCATTGGAAGAAAACTATCTTATATCTAAGTCACAAGAATTTAGAATTGTCTTATCGAGGAATTAAGAGTACCTGATGTTTTACTAACCTTAAGAACAGATAACATAATACATGTGATGGACTCTATGATATTTATGATGATTGTGTTGTGAGAAGTTAAGGTATTTAAAAAAAAGGGGATAGGAAAAAAAAATACTTCTTAAGGAATTCAATTTTATTTGGTAGAAAGATTAAATTAATTTTGAAAGTTGGACATGTCATTTGGGTACTTGGAAATGAAATAAAAGTTTGCTAGTGAGTATCTTTAATGGTACAAAATTTATGGACATTTAATTTCGAGGATAAAATTTTAGTGGAAAAAAATGTTAATATTTGTTTTTGGTTTAATGGTAAACTGCGTAAATTGAGTCTGAACCCATTTGTCTCACTCTCCTAATTCGATGATGTCATCATAAGGCTTAGTGGATTAAGCTGAATTTCTAGCCTTCCACCCTCAAATAGATGGACAAACTGTAGGAACCAATTTGATTTTAGATCATATACTGCGAGCTTGTGTGAGGTGCTTGGTATAGTTTCTTACCCTTAGTGAAATTGCTTATTTTATTGATTACCAAGCCAACATTCAAATGGATTCATTTCAATTGTCTATGATATAAGGTGTAGATTCCCTTCATATTGAGATAAGGTGAGAGAGAGACAATTTTGGACTGAGCTGGTTTAGCAACTATGAAAAGTATCGTTAATTAAAGCAGTTTCATGTAACTCAGAGTTAATAGAAAAGTTATGTTGATGTCAAAAAGAAAGATTTGAAATTTCAGGTTGAAAATCATTTGGAAGTTTTACTAACCAACGATGTGATGAGATTTGTGTTAGAGGTGATTTGAGCCACAATACATTGGGCCATTTGAGATTTTGATCAAAATAAAGGAGGTGGCTTATAGCTTAGCACTATCTTCATTACTCTTTGGGGTGTTCAATGTGTTTCATACCTTTATGACTGAGGAGGTATATTTCAAACCCCCGTTATGTGTTAGAACTTGAACCAATTTAGCTTAAGAAAGAATTAACCTATGAAGATCATCTTGTGCACATTGTGGACCGCAAGAATTAACTTCTGAGATAGTGTAGTATTCCTTATGTCAAAGTTCAGTGGAGTAATCATTCTGAGAGGGAGACTATTTGGGAGTCTAAGAAGAAAATGAAAAAGAAACATCCAAAAAAATTTGTATCTTATTACAGATCAATGATGTATCGATGACTGTGACTTTTGAATAAAATTTAGTTGATTATGGAATAGAAAATTTGAATTCTATATTTTTATGAATGTGCATCAATTTCGAGGCCAAAATTTTTATAAGGGGGGAAGAATGTAACCCCCCAGCATTTATTTATGGACATATGGCACCTAGAGTTTATTCTGATATTTAGGTTCCCAGTATGACGCTTGGATTCCTGAGTTTTTGCGTGTCTGATGGGTTTTCCGAGTCCCTGGACCGAGGCGTCGCATGATGTTTATAATGAGTTGGAGGATGACTCCCTCCTTGAATCGGTGCTCATCTCCTCCAGATAATCTCATGCCCATCCTCCTAATGCCTGTGAGAGAGAGAGAGAGAGAGCGGATCGAGAGAACTTCGAAGCGATCAGTGATCCTGTGAATCTCTCAACAATAGGCGCTGCCCTTCTAGACTTCGTTCTCCATGATTGGAGTCAAATTCGGAGACTCAAAGATCGGATTTCCACCGCATTGTCTTCTATTGCTTGGGGAAACTTCAATGGTCGCTGAAATATGTTCGATTTTGGTGAGTTCTACTGCTCGAGAGACCATAAGTTTGAGATTTTGCCCATTGGATCTCGTTCCGAGCCCAGTGTGAGGAAAGAGATTGTTTAGCATGAGAGCTCGAGATTTTGGTGGTTCTGTTGGAAGGAAGATTTGTTTGGTGTTGTCTTGATGTTCTGTGGACTGCTCATGATGAAGTGCCAGAGAGTTCTTACGGTTGAGGGAGTCACGGAGGCTTATGTTAGGGCTTTTAGGATGGATAGAAAGAGACATCCAGCATGACTCTATGGCCCTGGAAGTTTGTGCCTTTCTCCATTTGTCTATGAAAGAGAAGTCTATGAGAAACTCAAGAGAAATCTATTACAACTCTGTGACCATGGAGGCAGTATTGGTGCTACAGCACATGTCATAGGAGGTGGCCACTACAATTTTTGCTGAAGCTGGAGTTAGTGGAGCTACTGGAGTTATGATTGTACCTAGATGTCTAAATAGCTAGTTAACCATTTGGGATTAGCGTACCGAGGTAAGTAAGCCTATTTATAATTAGTAATTTATAAATCATGAAGTTATAGTTTACATGTATATTATGAAATAAGGAAAACGGAAGTTTATTTAGATTAATTATTTTAAATCGTATCATGAATCTACATATGAGCGTTTATTATGACTATAGTAACTGGTAATATTTTGCAAGAAATAGTTTTTTGGTGTATGTGCAAAAATATAAATTCTTTGACTTGCAAAATATGTTGGTATTATTGAGATGACTACATGCAATTGTAAAGATGACACTGAAATAATCTTGTATGTGTCGCCACGATTCTCATATATTATGGCCACACACATCTATAGGGTATGTTCTGATTGATTTTGATATGGCCACGCACATTTGTAGGATATGTTCCGATTAATTGTGATACGACCTCACACATTTATGGAATGTGTTCTGATTAATTTGAAGGGTCGTGTGACATAAGAAAACAATGATTACATAAACAGTGAATCTATTACATTGCATATTTCGGCATTTATTATATAATTATGCATAATTATGAAATAAGATAAAATAAAAATTTATTGACATTGATTATTTTAAAAGTTGGTAAATTGTACCATGAGTATATAATTGAGTAATTGCTATAATTATTATAGCCGGTGATATTTTGCAAAGTAATGATTTTATATGTTTACGCAAAATATGAAGAAATATGTTTATTTTTAACCTTGCAAGTGAATTGGATACATGCAATGATTAAGATTGTAAAAACCACAGTTTATGTGATATGAAAAGATTATGCGTATGATGATGCATGATGTACATATATAATGATGACCTTGAATTATATTATATGTGTCGCCGTGGTTCTCCTATGATGTGGCATGTGGAGGCCACACACATCTAGAGGATGTACTCTGTTTGATTATGAGGTGGCATGTGGAGGCCACACGCATCTAGAGGATGCGCTATGACTGATGATGATATGGCATGTGGAGGCCATATACATCTAGAGGATGTGTGATTATGAGGTGGCATGTGGAGGCCACACGCATCTAGAGGATGCGCTATGACTGATGATGATATGGCATGTGGAGGCCACACACATCTAGAGGATGTGTGATTATGAGGTGGCATATAGAGGCCAACGCATCTAGAGGATGCGCTATGACTGATGATGATATGGCATGTGGAGGCCACACATCTAGAGGATGTGCTATGATTGATGATGAGGTGGCATGTGGAGGCCACACACATCTAGAGGATGTGCGCTGATTGAGGTGTAGCAAGGCCGTGGGATACATAAAATAATATGAAAATGATCATATAAACAATGGGTTGTTTACAGTGCATTTTCTGGTATTTATTGTATAAAGCTTCCAAATTATTTTGAGTTGATATGCTTGTTCTGATAGCATGATAAATGCATTTGAAATTGAAAGTTTATGAAATTATGACTTGATGATATCTTGATAAGATATGATGATATATGACTATTTTATATTAATATAGGCTTACTTATTGAGTGTGAGCTCATATAAATCTCACAATATTTTTCAGAGCCTCAGGATTGAAGAAGGAACCATAGGGTCGTTGGAGCTTCTATTTAAAATAAAGTGGATTCATATGTTGATGTAACCCCAGTAATGTTTGTGTGTAGGGCTTGTAGCCCAAATCTTTAGTTATGGATTGTATTAAAGTTATGGACTTGAATGATATATAGGTTGTTGCCTTTCTTAAATTCAGTGTCATGATTCTTGAATTCAGTGTCATGATTTGGGATGCCTTGCATGCCTGGCATGCGGCGGGTTGTCACCCTAGCTCAAAATTTTTGGGTCTGGGGCATGACACTATTAATGTAGTGATGGATACCGAAGAGTCATCTTTTTATATTCCTATAGATATTAATATGACTAGATAACAATTGGGAGACCTGGGTGTGTCTTTTGGTCTTACCCCTCTCTTTTTTCCCTATTTTCTGGTTTTTCCTCATCTCCAACATTGTGGTATCAGAGCTTTCACAATTAAATCATGATACATGGTATGTTTCCCTTTCAGTTTTCAAAACTGACCAAGAATAACTATGACAATTGGTGCATTAGAATGAAAGCCTTGCTGGGATCGCAAGATGTATGGGAGATTGTAGAGAAAGGATGTGACCCGCCGGAGAATGAGGAAACCATGTCGGCTGCACAGAGAGATGCATTTCTGAAGGCTAAGAAGAAAGACCAGCAAGCACTTACTTTTATTCATATGTGTTTGGATGAGAGCATGTTCGAAAAGGTTGCTACTGCCATAACTGCAAAAGAAGCATAGGAGATTCTCCAAAATTCCTTTAAAGGGAAAGATAAAGTGATTAAAGTGCGCCTGCAGACCATGAGAGGTCAGTATGAAAATCTGAAGATGAAGGATTCTGAATCTATTGAAGAGTATTTCAATAGAGTGTTGGCTATTGTTAATCAATTAAAGAGATATGGAGAGGCAATGAAAGATGTTCGGGTGATTGAAAAAATTCTTCGATCTTTGATTTCAAATTTTGATTATGTTGTGACTGCCATTGAAGAGTCGAAGGATCTGGAGTTAATGACTGTGGATCAACTTTTGGGTTCGTTGTAAGCCCATGAAGAGAGACTAAAGAAAAGGGAAGAACCTATAGCCCAAGTGCTGCAGGCAAAATTGACTTTGAATGAAAAGGAAGATACACAACAACAATTTGTTCGAGGTCGTGGTAGAGGTAAAGCAAGTGTAAAAGGCCTTGGTCGAGGCTGAGCTCATGGCAATCGAGGAAGAGGCAGAGGTGGAAGATCCACTTCTCATGAAAAGGAATCACAATTTCATCATCAGAGTATAAGAGGTCATGGAAGAGGCACTTGGTATAGAAGAGGTGGCAGTAGAAGATTTAATGTACGGTGCTACAATTGTCAGAGATTTGGGCACTATGCATCTGAATGTAGAAGTAATTCAGTCAAAGAAGAAATGGCAAATTATGTTGAGGTAGATGAAGATGAGGAGTCCTCCCTATTACTTGCCTGTAATGAAGATGATGGAAAGAGGAATCAAGATGCTTGGTATCTTGACTCAGGAGCTAGCAATCACATATCTGGTAATGAAAATTTATTTTGCAAACTTGATGAATCTATTAAAGGGAGAATTTCCTTCGGTGATCAAACTAAAGTTCCAATCATGGGCAAAGGAGATATTCTTATTAGATTGAAGAATGGAGATCACCAATTTGTTTCTCATGTTTATTATGTGCCAGCTTTAAAAACAAATATTTTGAGTATTGGGCAACTTTTGAAGAAGGGGTATGAGATAGAGATGAGTAAGAATGGTTTAGTGATGAGAAATGGAAAAGGAAGGATGATTGGAAAAGTGCCACTGTCTAAGAATAAAATGTTTAAGTTGAAACTCAATACAGATTGTGCAAAGTGCTTGAAGGCTTCAACAATTGATTCTTCCCGGCTATGGCATCTCAGGATGGGTCACTTGAATTTTGGTGGATTGAAACTGCTGTCCAAAAAAGGGTTGGTGCATGGTTTGCCTTTCATTAGTCATCCCAATTAGATTTGTGAAGAATGTATGTATGGTAAGCAGTCCAGGAAAAGTTTTCCAAAGGAGTCTTTCTCTCGAGCCTCACAACCACTTGGATTGGTGCATGCTGATATATGTGGTCCTCTGGAATCAATTTCTTATGGCAAGAGCAGGTATTTCCTATTATTTATTGATGATTATACTCGCAAAACCTGGGTTTATTTCTTAAAGGAAAAATCTGAAGCATTCGAAGTCTTCAAGAAATTCAAGGCTCGGGTTGAGAAGGAAAGTGGCTATTCGATTAAAGCCATAAGGACTGATCGAGGAGGGGAGTTCACCTCAAACAAATTTAATTAGTTTTGTGAGTATCTTGGTGTTTAGCATTCATTGACTGTTCTAAGGTCACCTAAGCAAAATGGTGTTGTGGAACGAAAAAATAGAACCATTCTCAACATGGCTCATAGCATGTTGAAGAGCAAGAGGATGCCGAAGGAGTTTTGGGCTGAAGCAGTAGTATGTGCAGTGTATGTGAACAATCGAAGTCCTACAAAGAAATTAATGCAAATGACTCCCCAAGAAGCATGGAGTGGATGGAGACCGAATATTTCTCATCTGAGGGTGTTTGGCAGTATTGGTTATGTCCATGTTCCTGATGAGACAAGAAGCAAATTGGATGATAAAAGTGAGAAGCTTGTATTTGTTGGGTATGCAGAAAATTCAAAGGGTTACAAGTTTTACAATCCTCATAATGGAAAGATTGTCATTAGTAGAGATATCGAGTTCCATGAAGAAGGCTCTTGGGAGTAGGATGTTCCTCAAGATGAAAACTATAATTTTCTTCCTTTATTTAATGATGTTTTGGGAGCAGATCAGTCTCAGGATCATGTTGTTGCTACTGTTACACCAGAGACTCCTTCTCACACAGCTCCAACAAACCAAGCAAATTTGTCCCTCAAAGCTCCTCCGAAAGGCCACCCTATATGCGAAGTTTGGCTGAAATTTATGAAGTTACCGAGGAAATCAATGATTCCACTATGTTCTGTTTATTTGCAGATATTGAGCCATTGTCTTTTGAGGAAGCTGTCCAAGATGAAAGATGGAGATTGGCTATGGATGAAGAACTGAAAGCTATTGAAAGAAATGATACTTGGCAGTTGACACCACTTTCAGAGGGAAAACAACCTGTGGCAGCAAAGTGGATTTACAAAGTGAAGAAAAATGCTAATGGAGAGGTGCAAAAGTACAAAGCTTGGCTTGTGGCAAAGGGATTCTCTCAAAGGGCCGGAATTGATTATGATGAAGTCTTTGCTCCCGTGGCTCGTATGGAAACCATTCGGTTAATTATTTCATTGGCAGCTCAACAAAAATGAAAGATCTTTCAAATGGATGTAAAATCAGCCTCCTTGAATGGCACTTTGGAAGAAGAGATATATCTGAAGTAACCTTTGGGTTACATAGTTAAAGGACAAGAAGACAATGTGTTGAAGTTGAAGAAATCTCTATATGGCCTTAGACAAGCTCCAAGGGCCTGGTATAGCTGTATTGATGAGTATTTTCAGAAAAATGATTTTTCAAGATATCCATATGAACATGCTTTGTATGTCAAAATGAACAACGATGGAGCAGTTATGTATGTATGTTTATATGTTGATGATTTAATCTTCACAGGAAATAATCCACTGTTGTTTGAGAAATTCAAAAAGAAGATAACTAAAGAATTTGAGATGACTAATTTGGGGCTTATGTCTTATTATCTTGGAATTCAGGTGAAGCAGAGTGAAGAAGGGATTTTTCTTTCTCAACAAACTTATGCTGAAGAAATCTTGAAAGAGTTCAAGATGGAGAGGATCAATTCAGTTACTACACCTGTGGAATATGGAATCAAGTTCTCAAAGTTCGATAGTACTAAAAAAGTGAATCCACTTTTGTTTCGAAGGTTGGTTGGAAAGCTGTGATTTTTAACGTGTACAAGGCCAGATATTTTGTATGGAGTTGGTGTCATTAGTCGCTATATGGAAGCTCCAACTTTGACTCACATGAAGGCAGCCAAGAGGATTCTTCGGTATATTAAAGGAACATTGGAATATGGTTTATTTTATACTGATACTACAGCAAATGATTTCAGATTAATTTGGTTTAGTGACAGTGATTAGGGAGGAGATATTGATGATCAGAAAAGCACTAGCGGTTTTATTTTCTTCATGGTTGCATCTGTGTTTGCCTGGAGCTCAAAGAAACAGCCTATTGTCACTCTCTCAACTTGTGAGGCAGAATATGTTGCAGCTGCTGCTTGTGTTTGTCATACTATTTGGTTAAGGAAGCTACTAAAAATGCTGAGATTTGAGCAAGATGGAGCTACTGATATTTTTGTTGATAATAAATCAGCTATTGCTTTAGGAAAGAATCCAATTTTTCATGATAGGAGCAAGCATATAGACACCAAGTACCATTTCATTAGAGAAAGCATTGGGAAGAAGGAGATTCAACTCAAGCATGTGACATCGAAATACCAAGTTGCTGACATTTTTACTAAAGCTCTGAAGTTGGAGGATTTCTGCAAATTAAGAGCTGAACTTGGAGTTGTTAAAGGATAAATTACAAGTTTAAGAGGGGGTGTTGAGAAAATAAACTTGTGTTAATTATGTTTGGTTATTTTTATATAGTATTTTACTCTGGTGTATGGTTACATTTGCTATTAATGTAGTGATGGATACCGAAGAGTCATCCTTTTGTATTCCTATAGATATAATATGACTAGATAACAATCCGGGAGACCTGGGTGTATCTTTTGGTCCTACCCCTCTCTATTTTTCTCTGTTTTCTGATTTTTCCTCATCTCCAACAATAACACTAACACCACATCCTAATTAGATGTAGGACTCAAAGATTTGATTCTGTTATATTTCATAGTCCCCTATATATCTTTATGCTTGTATGAAATAAATTCATAATGCTCAACATCATGCGTGATCTTGTCAGTTTCTAAATAATTGAGTCGTGGAGGGGAGGCGAATTGAATGCTCGTCTTGGGGCCCAATCTCTTATGTGGCTTTCCTAATTCATCATCTTAATGAGTTAGTTGGCAACACGACACAATACAAGTACATAAGCATGGATCTAGGAGATTGTATTAAAGCATTGTACAAGTCACCCATCTATCTATTGCTTGGACCATCAAACTTGCAACGAGCATTTGCGCTCAATCTCTCATCTTTCGTAGCAATAAATTCTCTAATGGTAAATGTGGAAGAATTTTTAGTTCCCTTGGTATATATGCCGCTAGCTAGCTAGAGAGGATAAAAGATTACTCCTATAATTTTAAATTTTTCATCGCTCTTTATATATCTTTAAATTGTTAACTTAGAAAATAAAAATTATTCAGAAGATAAAAAAAAAGTAAAATATTAAAACTAAAAAAAAATTAAATAACTCCATTATTATTTCATATTTATATCTTTTGCATTAACATTATTTTATTTTTTTTATAATAACTTTATTTCAAATATAATTAATAGTTATATTTGTAATATTTTATTCAATATTTGCACAGAGTCAAATACGGTTAAAAAAAATAATATTTTTAAAATTTAAACTAGAATATCACTTCTTTAATTTTCACATCTATTTTTTAAACTCTATACCTAACGCACCCATTATTTTTAATAGGTTGGTGGAAGCTGTTCCATCAAACAAAACAGCTGGTTGACGTTGACTCCTCCCGAGAAGCAAAAGCAGCACCAAACCATGGAAGAAGAAAAAGGAATTGAATATAATGTTAAGGCCCTGCACGCCGTGCATGGGCCTGGGAAATGCATTAGGATAAGGGCATTGTACGGCTCATTTGCCTGTCCACTGTTCTTCCACGTCATCATCATCAATCTATATTGCGATTGATGCGACGTAAGGTAATTTTGAATGATAATACAAATTATTTATAAAATATGTTATTATTTAATAAATTAACAGTAATATTAATTACTGTATGTATTTGATATATATATTAACATGGTAAACAGATTACTAATCATATGATATTAATTTTTTAAATATTTTTAAATTAAATTTATTAAAAAAATTAAATTATTAAATATTAAATTTAAAAAATTATACTTATAAATAATAATATTTAAAAAATTATATTTATAAATAATATTTAAAGCATGGTGTTTGATGAAGATTTGCGATTCGATTTGGCAGAAAGAGTGTAACTCGGAACCTTCAACATGAAGGTTCCAACGAGATCGACTACATTACATGGAACTTGTAACCTTCGACACGAAGATTCCAACAAGATCGATAGAAGAGAAGGAATAATTTTGTTAAAAAATAATTTATTAAATTATTAATTTTTTTTATAATATAAATAATTATTTTTTAATGAGATAATCTGAATTACTATTGTAAAATAGGTTATCATTTAAAATACATATTAAATATAATTATCTAATAAATTATTTTTAAAATTATCAATAATCTGATAGATTATCGGCCGGCTAAATGCTCTAATGATTAATAAGAAAGAATTTCTGCACTCAAGTACAAGGCATGCTATGACAGCTCGTAAGAAAGAAAGCAGCAATAAATGACCAACGATCCTAATTAACAACCGGGTTAAGAACAACGCCATGATCCCCTGTGCAAGTGGTTACACCAAGCCATTTTGTAGTCGCTCCCAATCCACAAGGAGTAGTATAAGACGAGCTTAATTCTATTCCGCCATGCCTTATCCTCATGAGCTCTTGAGTGCATCAGGAGAGACGTACGTGATGCCAGACCCAGCCAAATTGGAGGTGGAAGGAGGAGGGGACACGTTCCCTGCAAGCCCAAGCAGTCAGTATCTCTACTGTGCTGTGCTTCGGTGAGCATTTTGGTGGTGTTTGAGAGTGAGATCCCCATAGATGTAGCTGCGGTCATGCAAATGTTGGAAGAAGTCTTTTGCCACTTAACCCACGCTTCTCCTCCATCATGGTAAGGATATATATATATATAGTTTGAGTACTGCAAACTTTCTAGAGATTATTTTCGATCGAGTCAGCTAGCTGTCAGTGTTGATTAAGGATCCCGGCCTCTTAAATATGCATGGATCTCAATCGATATTATGGATGCATCGATGAGACCAATTATCAGTTGCTTCGAGGTTTGCTAACGTCTGACTTGTTGCCAGGTGAAGGACGAGCATGGGATTCTAAATTGGAAAAGAGTAGTTAAGGTCAAGGTAGAGGACCATGTCAACGTCCCTCGCTTCCCACCCGGATTGGAACTCTATGACCACCATTTGCAAGAGTACATCTCGAAGATAGCAGCAGACCTCTTGTCACACGATCGCCCCCTATGGGATGTACATATAATTACCTATCCAACGAGGAGTGCACCTGGGACTATAGTGCTGAAGCTTCACCATGCCTTGGGAGATGGCTTTTCCCTCATGGGAGCCTTATTCTCTGCCTGCGAAGAGCTGACAACCCTTCTCTTCCTCCTACCTTTCCTTCGTTTCAAGGAAGACCGAGAGAAGATCGTAAATATTGGAGTAGTACTGTGTCTCGCTTCTTCTCTATGTGCTTCCACACCTTTCATGACTTTGGCTGGAGCCTCTTGAAGAACAAGTGCCTGGAAGATGATAAAACTCCGATAAGGTCTGGCGGCGCCGGCGTGGAATTTCGGCCGATCATTATATCCTCAGTGACCTTTCCCCTTGCTGCTATCAAGCAGATCAAGACCAAGCTCCAGGGGGTAATTAATTAGCTACCTCTGACGCTCGGAATGATCGATCGTATATATAACTTGGTTGAACGTACGCTCGGAATGATCGATCGTATATATAATTCTTACGGTCTGCTAGCTAGCTTCTGACCATTTTGCGACCATCTGGGGTGGTCTTGGATCAATATTGATCCTAATTCTGAGTTGGTTTAATTAATTTTTAGTAATTAAAAATTATCATATTTAATGTGATATATCATTGTAATAATCAAGATCACTAATGGCCGTTTAGTTTAACATCATCATGTTTGGCATGCTGTAAAAAATTTAAGATTGCTAATTATAAAATACCAAAATTACTCTTATTATATTTATATTATATTACAAAATAAATAATATATATTATATTATTGCATACATAATATAATATCATCTAATATAATATAAAATGATTTAATAAATTGTAATATAATAATAGTAATATCATATATTATATCTTATTTAGTATATTACAAATAAAAAATTACTAATATAATATAATTTAATATTATTAAATTAATATTATAGTAATATAGTATAATACATTATATCATATTTTAGTATAATAGTATAATATATTAATTATATACATTATGTTTTTTATAAAGTATTACTATTATGATATATTTAAAGAATATTTTAGTATATAAATTTAAGTTTAGAACAATCGTATGGGATTGATCTTGAATCATCATCCTTGAGGAGGATCACTTTCTTGGAGGGTTAATCCATGAGATAGGAGTGATCTTAGATCACCACTACGTACGGGATGATTCCATTATACTTTTATGGACTACCAATTATCCTGAATGGATCATTTCATACCAAATGATCTCTTATTTAAGTTTCACTCAAAAAATTATTAAAAACCATATTTATTTTTTATAATTTATTTATTTATAATTTTTAATTAAATATTATTAATTTATAAGATTTAAATTTTTATAATTTCATAAGTAGTATGAGAATCGATCCAGATGCGTAAAAGTTGACGAGCTCAAAGGAAATAACTAGTTATGGCTATAGTCATTGATACAATCTCCTCATATATACTTTTTGTGTTGAGTCTTTTATTTTTGAAAAAAAAAAATTACAGACAGTGAATGATGTGATGACTGGCATCGTATTCTATGGCGTCCATCTCTACATGCAAGCTGCTGGCCAAGGCACCACGAAGCCATCAAGGATAACAGCATTGGTGACGCTTAACATCAGGGCCATCAAGATCTACCAGACCGTCCAAGAGATGGCCAAACCCAACTCTAATGCTAAGTGGGGCAACCAGTCCTCTTTCTTGTTTGTGTCCATCCCCAGGTGCAAGGATGCTGAGAACGCTGATCCACTCGACTTCGTCCGCAAAGCCAAACGAACCATAAGGAACAAGAGAAATTCCCTCGCCATCTATCTCACTGGTGGACTACTGGAACTCCTAAGAAAACTCAGAGGCCCTGAGGTATACTCTCTAGTATTTTCATCTCTCTCTGTTGTTCATGGATAGAAGCATAATGAGTGGATTGCATTTAATTCAGACTTAAAACAGACATCACTTAAGCTAAAATTTAAACTTGTCGATAAGGGAGTCGTCAATTGCGATCAATCAATAGTATAGGCCTACTTGACAAATGGTTTGGTTTAGATCGGTTGAACTTAATTAATCAATTATTTATTAGCTACCACATGTCTGATACTAATCACCAATTCTGTGCTGCAGGCTGCTGCACAGTACATACATGATGCATCAAAGAACACAAGCTTGGCAATTTCAAATTTGATTGGACCCATGGATCAAGTGCAAATAGCAGGACATCCAATCCAGAGCCTATACTTTATGATCGCACATGTTCCTCAGGTAAATCCCCTGCATTCAATGGTTATCCATCTTGATCACTGAACAGCAAATCGAGCAATACACATGCATATATAAATAGGGTTAGCCAAACCATCTCAAACTAAGCCGAGCTTATCTAAACCATAATGGTTCGATAGGAGGGCGAACCGGTTCAAACTATTCCATATTGCCTCCTATGTACCAAATCATCCGGATCCATTGGCCGGTACAATGCCGAACATGAGTGAGTCCTCCTGATTAACCTAATATCGGAACCGATTTGGCGAACCTTGTGTGTAAATGTACATTGATGCTTGCATGACGTTAATAATAGGGGAGGATGAACAAGGGACCACATTGTGGGCAGAAATTTGGCTACATCAATAGCATTAATGTCGTTTTCTTGTGCCTTTAATGAAAAGTCTAGAATACAATGTCTTAGAGGCAATTATTGTTTGTGTTGAAGGCTTCTTGATCATGCATTGAAGTCTTGCAACATGCATTTCAAAATTAGCAACCAAACCCATTGAATTCTAGTCCTTGGACATTTAGGCTGTGTTTGAAATAAGGAATAAGAGAGGATATTCAGGATATCCCCTCTTATTCCCCAAAGCCATAACTATGAAGGATAGCTAGGAATAAAGTTAACCAGAGAATAGCTGGTTATCTCTCAAATAAGAGTAAAAAAAAGTTATCCTATAGATTTACCTTTTTGCATTTGATATGATCAATAAGATAGCCAAGGGATAAACTCTATCCTACACTTATCCAGGGATAATATTTTTTCTATCAAACACTACCTTAATTTAAGTTACGTAGGTCATATTATAGTACGGATTCTTGATTAATTATAATAACTAGTTGACATTGTTATAAGATCCTTTTAACTCTTCAGAGTTTATTGTACTTCTCATTGAGAGATGTTTATTATTGGATCGCAGAGTCTAACAATAACAATATTTAGCTACATGGGAAACTTAAACGTGGCCATAGGAGCAGAGAAGGACTTCATAAATTCTCAACTCTTTGTCTCATGCTTGGAGAAGTCATTTGAGAGGATGCTTGAAGCGGCAGTTGGCAAAAGAACTAACATGGGAGAAGTCAGCACTCTGTAGCCTTGCATGGGCTCGCAAAAGCTGTTGCAACTTTCATCACTATCTTAATTATTAGTGGATCCTTCTCTGTTTGGAAGTGGTCACACGTTTAAATCTCTTAAGGTATTCTCTTTCATGTTTGAATAAAAAAGGGAAAAAAGTCTCTAACCAAGTAAGGTCTTGGTGTCATCTTTGGAGAGATCTGGACCCTTCAAAAGGCTAGAAGGTTTTTTAAGTCCTTTGTATATCTAATCTTGGTTGTTCATGAGTAATGCTGCTTGACTTTTCAGAAAATAAGCCTACTTTCTTGCATTATTTCTATGACCAATTGATACAAATTGGACTAAGCAGTGGATATGACAAAAAAAAAGAACCAAACTCTTTAGTCTCATTCTCATCAAACAAATTAATCAACTAAATTATGTTTGAAGAGCAACGCACTTCTTTGTCAAGCTTAAGAGAATTTACGAGGTTATGCAGAGAGATGCAAGTGATGTACATAAAACTATGCACTGAATATTAATACCAAAATCAGATATATATTGCATCCTGCTTGGATTAAAAAAAACGGTGTTCAGCCATAATAAATCAAAACAAAAGTATCTACCAGCAAAAAGACTCCTCTTCTTGGACGAAGCCATTAGAATCTCTGAATTTCGTAGGCTAAAAAGGCCAACATCTAGCGGCGGATGAGCTCCAAATCCTATGTGCGTTTCTGTCCTCTCCCCCTCTCTCTTTCTTCTCGTTTTGATTCCAGAGGATTTCGCTTCTCTTGGAGTTTAAAGATAATGTTTGAATAATAATTAATGCTATAAGATTATTGATGCTCAATGTTCTCAGTTAAGCGGAAGTTTTGAATTTAAATTTTGAAATTCAAAATGGCTAACTAAGGGCGCATCAAGGGGAGAATTTAGGCAGAAAATCAGCATCATTGCCATAAGTGTAGAGTATATTGTATATATGCATAGAATTGATAGACATTTATTCTTACCTTACATAATCATGTGTATCTTATGTAATGGCTGATTTTTAGCCTTGTAATTAGTTCGACAACTTTATATAAAGTGAGCAACCCTCACAAGAAGGATATTGAGAACAAAACCTAAATTTGACACACAACACAACAATTTTAACTTTTGAAAATATATTTAGCGAACATCAACTGCTATTTTTTATAGCAATGCATCAAGAATAAGTTGTCCGACATAATAATGCAATACAGGCAAGATGAAAACCTTGATGGAAAAATGTTTGTTTACTTTTAAATTAAAATAAAATTTATGTGCAGCTCGCTAGATGCGAACTCTGCGGTCTCTTTCTTCCTCTTTTCCATTTTAATATATGTTAACTTACATACATAGAGGCTTAGCTGAATGTGACATAGTGGGAGAGAAAGAGAGAAGATCATATAGTTCTTACTTAGCAAACCATATTTAAGTCCTATTCTTTTAGATGTCAAAAAGTTATTACAGGAATAGGAATACGAATTCTTTAGGAATAGCTTATTTTCCTTGTTATTTCAGATTTTTGTTTGGTTTGAAATATGGTATTCTACCTGCCGAGGTTCGGAGATTTAACTCGACCGAGGTTCGGAGATTTGATTCGAGGCTCGGCCCTGCCGAGGTTCGGAGATTTGACTCGAGGCTCGGCCCTGCCGAGATTTGGAGATTTAGCTCGAGGCTCAGCCCTGCCGAGGTTCGGATATTTGATTCGAGGCTCGGCCCTGCTGAGGTTCGAAGATTTGGCTCGAGGCTCGGCCCTGCCGAGGTTCGGAGATTTGGCTGGAGAAATAGCTCGGTTGTGCCGAGAATGGATGCGCAAGCAACATCTATTTTCTATTACAACTTTTTCAAAAAAACTATTGTAGCGGTCATGCCGCAGATAATAGAAACAAAATGTCAAAGCTGTAAACAGGGCGAGTCTATAGAGAACGTACCCTACTGGTGGTATATATGGAGATTGTCCGAATTCCATGTCCGGGGAATAGATTTTCCATCCATATCCTGGAGCTTGTAGATGCCAAGTCTGATGACTTCTGCTACTTGATAGGGGCCTTCCCAATTTGGAGCCAGCTTTCCTTGTTCTAGCGGCTTGGAGACGGACGCTTTCCGGAGAACAAGATCACCAGGCAAGAAGGATTTTCCTTTGACTCTAGAGGCATGATAGCGAGCCACTCTTTGCTGGTACACAGCTACTCTGATTCGAGCTTTCTCTCTGATCTCTTCCACTAGGTCGAGATTGGTGCGAAACTGCTCGTTGTTAGCTTCCTCTGAGTAGCTCTCCATCCGCGGAGAAGGGAGTCCTATCTCCACGGGAATGACCGCTTCCATGCCGAAGGCCATCCGGAATGGGGTTTTGCCAGTGGGATTCTTTGGGTGGTGCGGTAGGCCCATAGGACATGATGAAGCTCGTCTGCCCATCTGCCTCGGGCTCTAGTGAGCCGAGCTTTGATCCCTTGGAGTAGGGTCTGGTTGGTTACTTCGGCTTCTCCATTGGCTTGCGGATGCCCTACCGAAGTGAGGCGGTGAATGATGCCATGATCCTCGCAGAACTTCCAAAACTTGGGATTATCAAACTGCTTCCCATTATCAGTGATGATGGTGTGCGGGAGGCCGAAGCGACAAATGATGGACCTCCACACGAAGTCCCTAGCCCGAGCTTCAGTTATCTAGGCAACTGCTTCGGCCTCAACCCACTTGGTAAAGTAGTTGATGGTGACAAACAAGAACTTTCTCTGTCCGGTGGCGAGGGGGAAAGGGCCTAGTATGTCCATCCCCCACTTAGCAAAGGGCCAAGCAGAGGAAATAGGGACTAAACTGGTGGAGGGAAGTCTCTGGATGTGAGAATGTCTCTGACAGGGGTCACAGGCTCGGACGAGTTCGTCAGCATCCTTCTGCATGGTGGGCCAATAGTATCCCTGGCGCAGCACCTTATGGCATAAAGATCGGCTCCCCAGATGGTTGCCGCAAATCCCTTCATGCACCTCCCGAAGAGCATAATCAGCCTCAGATGGGCGAAGACACTTGAGTAATGGCATGGAATAGGACCGCTTATACAGCTGGTCGTCGATCAGCACATAGTGGGTGGCTTGTAGCTTCAGCTTTCTTGCTTCTTTTCAGTTGGTTGGGAGTGACCCTTCATTAAGATACTTTAGTATGGGGTCAAACCAGGATGGTTCGGCCTCGACCTGCATCACTCGGTCGGCCTTCGTGATGCTAGGCTTTTCTAAAATCTCCAGGGGGAATTTCTGCTCGGCATCCATTGACTCCGCGGTTGCTAGCCGAGATAATAGATCGGCACGTGCATTCTTGGATCTTGGAATATTAATGACTTCAAATTTAGGGAAGTGGGAAAGTAAGCTTCGCACCTCTTGGAGATATCGAATCATATTTGGCTCCCGGGCCTCAAACTCGCCCCGCACGTGACCAGCTACCAATTGAGAGTTGGTGAAGGCATTTAACTTCTTCACTTCAAGGTCACGGGCGATTCGAAGTCCAACGAGCAGAGCTTCATACTCAGCTTCATTATTGGAGGCTGGGAAGGAGAAGCGAACACCATACTCGAAGGTCGCTGCTTCTGGGCTGGTAAGGATTTGGCCAGCGCCTGAGCCACCGGCATTGGACGATCCGTCAACATGGAGCAGCCATAGGGCGTCAGATTTCGGTTGCTTAGGGGAGTCTGGAGTGAAACCATCCTCCGAGATAGTACATTCAAGGAGGAAGTCAGCTAGAACCTGGGTTTTGATGGCCGGGCGAGGTTGGTACCGGATGTCATGTTCGCTTAGCTCGACAACCCATTTAGCCATCCTTCCTGATGTCTTCGGGCGATGAACCACCGCCTTGATGGGTTGGTCGGTGAGGACCATCACAGAATGCGACTGGAAATATGGCCATAGCCTCCGAACTGATGTTACCAAGGCCAATACCAGCTTCTCGATCTGAGTATAACTTGTCTCGGCATCTCGAAGCAGATTGCTGACATAATAGATTGGCTTTTGGGTCTTGTTCTCTTCTCTGACCAACACCGAGCAAACTGCGCCTTCTGAGACTGCCAAGTATAGAAATAGCACCTCCCCCGGACTTGGACTGCTGAGGAGGGGTGGAGAGCCGAGATACTTCTTGAGGTCTTTGAAGGATTTCTGACATTCAGGGGTCCATTGAAAATCCTTAGCCGATCGGAGAGCTTTAAAGAAAGGGAGACATCTCTCGGCCGACCAAGCCACGAAGCGGTTGAGGGCCGCGATCCTTCCTGTTAGGCGTTGGACCTCTTTGATGGACGCTGGGGGCGCCATTTGCCGGAGATCTTGAATCTTCTACGGGTTAGCCTCAATGCCTCGCTGAGAGACCATGAAGCCCAAAAACTTCCCAGAATTGACACCGAAGGAACACTTAGTCGGGTTGAGCTTCATCCGATATTTTCGAAGCGTCGTGAAGCTCTCAGAGAGGTCCTCAATGTGCTGGGATGCTTCTTTGCTTTTGACCAGCATGTCGTCGACATATACCTCCATGTTTCGGCCGATTTGCTCCTTGAAGACCTTGTTGACCAGCTTTTGGTAAGTTGCATCTGCATTCTTCAGACCAAAAGGCATGACACGGTAGCAATATGTACCTCGATCGGTTATGAAGGTGGTCTTTTCTTCATCCTCGGATGCCATTCAGATTTGATTGTAGCTAGAATAGGCGTCCATGAAGGTTAGAATCTGATGCCCTGAAGTAGCATCTACAAGCTGATCGATCCGAGGAAGAGGAAGCTGTCCTTCGGACAGGCTTTATTGATGTCGGTGAAGTCGATGCAGATCCGCCATTTGCCATTCGACTTCTTTACCATGATGACATTGGACAACCAGCTCGGATAGTTTACCTCCCGAATGAAGTTTGCCTTAACAAGTTTGTCGTCTTCTTCCTCAATCGCCTTCTGTCGTTCAGGGGCAAAGCTCCTCTTCTTCTGCTTTATGGGCCGGGACATCTCATCTACATTAAGACAATGGACGAGGATGTCCGGGCTGATTCCCGGCATATCGGAAGCAGACCAGGTGAAGACATCAGCATTCCTTCGGAGAAAGTCGATCAGCTCTGTCCGAGGTTTCCCTTTTAGCAGCGACCCGATCTTTATAGTTCGGTCTGGCCGGGCTTCGTTCAGCGACACCTCCTCCAGCTCTTTAGCTGGTTCTCCCCGTTGCTTGGCAAAATCCCCTCGAGCGTCCAGCCCGTCAACCTCGGGCAGCTTGGTTTGAAGGCTGGTGACGAAGATTGCCGAGCTATAGTTTGGCTTCCGCAGACTATTCCTACTCCTCGCTCGGTAGGGAACTTCATAACCAGATGTGGGATGGAGACAATGGCTCTAAGGGATATTAAGCCAGGTCTTCCAAAGATAGCATTGTAGGGTGATCGAAGCTTGGTCACCAGGAAATCAGTATGAATAGTGGCCACGTAGGGCCAAGTTCCTGCACGGACCATCAATGTCACGACTCCTTCCGGGGTGATAACATCACCGGTGAACCCCATTAGGGTGGAGTCCACAGCTCGGAGATTCTCTATAAGCAATTTCATCTTCATGAACACATCAAGGTACAGAACATTGACGGAGCTTCCACTATTAATAAGAATTCTTCTTACATCATAATTGTTCAAATTAAGAGATACAACCAATGCATCATCATGCGGGAACTATATCCCCTGGGGATCATCGTTGGAGAAAGAGAGCTTATCAGCCCATGCTCTCTTTGGCGCCGAACCTTCTTCATCACCCCGCTAGCTCGACGAACCAGCGACCACCTCGATCACATTGATGTGGCCGACAACCGGAGGATTCAGAGGAGGAGGTTGCTGAGGCTCGGGTCGGTGATGCTCAGGCTGACGGTCACCCCCATCCCTTGGCTCGGGGGCTCTCCTGAATTGATCCAGTCTACCTCGCTGAATGAGCCTCTCAATTTCATTCGTCAGCTGCCAGCACTCTTCAGTGTCATGGCCATGGTCCCGATGATAGCGGCAGTACTTGGTGGGGTGTCTCTGGGCCGCATTCCCTCGAAGAGGAGGCGGTCGAGGGAGTTGGCGCTCTATCGCCATGAGAATCTCTGCCCTCGGGGCAGTGAGCAGGGTGAAGCGGTGGAATCTCCTAGGCAGGCTCCGGGTGCGGTTCCGTGGCGGCGGCGGAGTAAACCTTCGGCGGCAAGGTGGGCTCGGCTGGCGGGCAGGTCGATGCTTGTCCGAGCCCTTGGGTTCCTTCTTCTTTGCTAGCTCGGCGCAGGCAGCCCTTCGAGATTCTTTGACTCTGGCGTACCTATCCGCCAGGGCCATCATGTCAAAGAGGTTGGGTAGGTAGCTAACCTCCATTTCCAGGTAGAAGTTGCTCTCCTTCAATACTCCGCCCTCGATGGCGGACATAGCCACCTCATGGTTAAGGTGATCTACCTCCAGCATGGCCTTATTGAAATGGCCAAGATAATTCTTCAGGGACTCCCCCTCTCTATGCTTAACTTCGGAGAGGGAGTCAGATCTTTATCGGTGACGGTGGCTGCTAACGAACTGGCTGATGAAGAGGCGGCTCAGCTCGTCAAATGAACTAATGAAACCTAGTTTCAAGGCATTGAACCAGGTTTGAGCGGATCCCCTGAGGGTGGAAGGGAAGGCGCGGTAGAGGATAGCATCCGATGCCCCGTGGAACATCATGATCGACCGAAAACTGCTGAGGTGATCGTCGGGATTGCAAGATCCATGGTAGGGCTCGATGGCAGGCAGCTTGACATGGGAGGGAATCATTTCCTCCATGATTTTTCTGGAGAAGGGAATGCCCTACTCCACCTTATGCTGGAACGGATGGGCTGCTTGGCGGCATCCAACTCCTAACGCATCTCCTGGAGTTGCTGGCGGATCTCCTCCTCAGGAAAATCAGAAGAAGCTAGACGAGGAGAGTACTGAGACAGTGTTGAGTCATGATGAGAAAACACCAGAGAAAGGGATCGAGCCCGCCGAGATCTGGGAATATCCTTGCCGTAGACTCCTTGCGGGACCGGCTCAGCTCCCTTAGGGCGATGAGGGGGGTCCGCAACCCCATGCTGACCGAAAGAGGAGATGGCTGGATGAGCGGGGACCGCGTTCTCCTCAGGAAGGTGAGGATCAGGAGCGGCTGGTCGGGGAGCTTCAAAGCGCCCCTGAATCAAGTGGGTCAGAGCCTGGACTTGTTGGACCAACGAGGTGAACTGGTCCTGGGTCACCGGGGCCACCAGTGGCGATGGAGTCTCGATTGGCGGCGGTGGCAATGCAACACTGCTCACCGGATCAGGTCTTTGGGAGGTGGCCTGGTCACGGACTTCGGAAGTAGCCTTCCTTTGATTGGCCATTGGAAAGGTTCTCTTCCAGGTCAAAATCCTTATCTCCTGGATCACAAGTTTATGGGACTTGAGGGCCCTTCCTCTAGCGCCAATCTGTTGCTGCTGAAATCCGTCCTCCGACTCGGGCGCAATCGGGCTGCAGTGTGGGCTCTCTCCTGGGCGAACCTGTAAAACAGTCCTCACGAAAGAGGCGTTGGGGGTGGCCCTCTGTGGAAGACCCTCCGATGCTCAAGTCAGTGGAGATCAGTGATCAACAAATGTGGGGAGAAGGATCCCGCTGAAGAGTCTCTTCAGGGTAGCCTCTCGAGAGCTCTGAGCAGAGCGTTAATGGCAGAAAAAGGGGGGGAAGCAAGTGTGCGGGAGATGGCGTTACCCGAGGGGGATCTGAGGTTGTAATATTTATAGGTGTTCACCTGGTTGCCTAGAGACGTCGTGGGCCTGAAAGCCGTTGAGATCCGGATCAAGTTTGTTAGGATGTCAGTAAGATTCGCATCTTGTTGGTTAGAGGATCGATGGCTTGGAGAGCTGGATGATGTCTTGAGATTCGACTATATAGGCTCTAGGGCTCTAGGCCACTCTCGGGTATGATTTCTGTTTAGAATTTTGTTAGTCTAGATGTATTCCGCAAAGGTGTTTGAATACCTCGGTCGGGCCGAAGTATGGAAGATGGAGGAATCCACCGAAGTATGGTGAGACCCATCGCATCAGGGTATGGGATAACTCGGCCGTCCGAGGTACAGAATGGCTCGGTTATTCGAGATATAATGAGACCTAGGCTACCGAAGCATAGGATGCTTCGGCGGCGGTAGCTCGGTTATGACCAAGGACGTTTTAGCTCGGCTAGCGATGCCGAAAGACAGAGATAGCTCAGCTAAGGCCGAGAGATATTATAGCTCGACTGAGACCAAGAGATGGCTCGCCGAGGCGGAAAAACAAGGATAACTCGGCTGAAGCCGGGAGGTGTGAGGATAGCTCGGCTGGCGAGGCACAGGGATCGCCCGGACTGGGACCGAGGCATAATGGATAGCTCGGCTTGCGGGGGTATGTTAACAACTTGATCAGCCGAGGCATAATAATAGCTCGGCCAACTGTTATACGAGTGCCGACCGAAGGGTAGCCTACTCATTGCTCTTTTGGATGGGACAGATATGTTGACGGGGCGTATGGGCTAGCCTTAGCCCGATATTATGGGTTGCATGAATATTAATGCAATAATATTTTTACCCCTCATCAGGGTCCAATCTCTTATGTGGCTTTCCTAATCATCATCTTAATGAGTTAGTTGGCAACACGACACAATACAAGTACATAAGCATGGATCTAGGAGATTGTATTAAAGCATTGTACAAGTCACCCATCTATCTATTGCTTGGACCATCAAACTTGCCAACGAGCATTTGCGCTCAATCTCTCATCTTTCGTAGCAATAAATTCTCTAATGGTAAATGTGGAAGAATTTTTAGTTCCCTTGGTATATATGCCGCTAGCTAGCTAGAGAGGATAAAAGATTACTCCTATAATTTTAAATTTTTCATCGCTCTTTATATATCTTTAAATTGTTAACTTAAAAAATAAAAATTATTCAGAAGATAAAAAAAAGTAAAATAAAACTAAAAAAAAAATTAAATAACTCCATTATTATTTCATATTTTATATCTTTTGCATTAACATTATTTTTATTTTTTTTATAATAACTTTATTTCAAATATAATTAATAGTTATATTTGTAATATTTTATTCTATATTTTCACAGAGTCAAATACGGTTAAAAAAAAAATATTTTTAAAATTTAAACTTGAATATCACTTCTTTAATTTTTCACATCTATTTTTTAAACTCTATACCTAACGCGCCCATTATTTTTAATAGGTTGGTTGAAGCTGTTCCATCAAACAAAACAGCTGGTTGACGTTGACTCCTCCCGAGAAGCAAAATTAGGTTATTATTCAAAATTATGCCGTGCATGGGCCTGGGAAATGCATTAGGATAAGGGCATTGTACGGCTCATTTGCCTGTCCACTGTTCTTCCACGTCATCATCATCAATCTCTATTGCGATTGATGCGACGTAAGGTAATTTTGAATGATAATACAAATTATTTATAAAATATGTTATTATTTAATAAAGTAACAGTAATATTAATTACTGTATGTATTTGATATATATATTAATATGATAAACAGGTTACTAATCATATAACATTAAATTTTTTAAATATTTTTAAATTAAATTTATTAAAAAAAATTTATATTATTAAATATTTAATTTAAAAAATTATACTTATAAATAATAATATTTAAAAAATTGTATTTATAAATAATATTCCAAATATGGCATTTGATGAAGATCTGCAGTTCGATTCTATGAAAAAGAGTATAACTCGGAACCTTCGATATGGAAGTTCCAATGAGATCGACTATACTACATAAATAAGAGTATGATTCGAAACCTTTAACACGAAGATTCCAACAAGATCGATAGAAGAGAAGGAATAATTTTGTTAAAAAATAATTTATTAAATTATTAAATTTTTTTATAATATAAATAATTATTTTTTAATGAGATAATCTGAATTACTATTGTAAAATAGGTTATCATTTAAAATACATATTAAATATAATTATCTAATAAATTATTTTTAAAATTATCAATAATCTGATAGATTATCGGCCGGCTAAATGCTCTAATGATTAATAAGAAAGAATTTCTGCACTCAAGTACAAGGCATGCTATGACAGCTCGTAAGAAAGAAAGCAGCAATAAATGACCAACGATCCTAATTAACAACCGGGTTAAGAACAACGCCATGATCCCCTGTGCAAGTGGTTACACCAAGCCATTTTGTAGTCGCTCCCAATCCACAAGGAGTAGTATAAGACGAGCTTAATTCTATTCCGCCATGCCTTATCCTCCTCATGAGCTCTTGAGTGCATCAGGAGAGACGTACGTACGTGATGCCAGACCCAGCCAAATTGGAGGTGGAAGGAGGAGGGGACACGTTCCCTGCAAGCCCAAGCAGTCAGTATCTCTACTGTGCTGTGCTCTCGGTGAGCATTTTGGTGGTGTTTGAGAGTGAGATCCCCATAGATGTAGCTGCGGTCATGCAAATGTTGGAAGAAGTCTTTTTGCCACTTAACCCACGCTTCTCCTCCATCATGGTAAGGATATATATATATATATTTATAGAGTTTGAGTACTGCAAACTTTCTAGAGATTATTTTCGATCGAGTCAGCTAGCTGTCAGTGTTGATTAAGGATCCCGGCCTCTTAAATATGCATGGATCTCAATCGATATTATGGATGCATCGATGAGACCAATTATCAGTTGCTTCGAGGTTTGCTAACGTCTGACTTGTTGCCAGGTGAAGGACGAGCATGGGATTCTAAATTGGAAAAGAGTAGTTAAGGTCAAGGTAGAGGACCATGTCAACGTCCCTCGCTTCCCACCCGGATTGGAACTCTATGACCACCATTTGCAAGAGTACATCTCGAAGATAGCAGCGACCTCTTGTCACACGATCGCCCCCTATGGGATGTACATATAATTACCTATCCAACGAGGAGTGCACCTGGGACTATAGTGCTGAAGCTTCACCATGCCTTGGGAGATGGCTTTTCCCTCATGGGAGCCTTATTCTCCTGCCTGCGAAGAGCTGACAACCCTTCTCTTCCTCCTACCTTTCCTTCGTTTCAAGGAAGACCGAGAGAAGATCGTAAATATTGGAGTAGTACTGTGTCTCGCTTCTTCTCTATGTGCTTCCACACCTTTCATGACTTTGGCTGGAGCCTCTGGAAGAACAAGTGCCTGGAAGATGATAAAACTCCGATAAGGTCTGGCGGCGCCGGCGTGGAATTTCGGCCGATCATTATATCCTCAGTGACCTTTCCCCTTGCTGCTATCAAGCAGATCAAGACCAAGCTCCAGGGGGTAATTAATTAGCTACCTCTGACGCTCGGAATGATCGATCGTATATATAACTTGGTTGAACGTACGCTCGGAATGATCGATCGTATATATAGTTCTTACGGTCTGCTAGCTAGCTTCTGACCATTTTGCGACCATCTGGGGTGGTCTTGGATCAATATTGATCCTAATTCTGAGTTGGTTTAATTAATTTTTAGTAATTAAAATTATCATATTTAATGTGATATATCATTGTAATCAAAGATCACTAATGGCCGTTTAGTTTAACATCATCATGTTTGGTATGCTGTAAAAAAATTAAGATTGCTAATTATAAAATACCAAAATTACTCTTATTATATTTATATTATATTACAGTAAATAAATAATATATTATATTATATTATTGCATACATAATATAATATCATCTAATATAATATAAAATGATTTAATAAATTGTAATATAATAATAGTAATATCATATATTATATCTTATTTAGTATATTACAAATAAAAAATTACTAATATAATATAATTTAATATTATTAAATTAATGTTATATAGTAATATAGTATAATACATTATATCATATTTTAGTATAATAGTATAATATTAATTATATACATTATGTTTTTTATAAAGTATTACTATTATGATATATTTAAAGAATATTTTAGTATATAAATTTAAGTTTAGAACAATCGTATGGGATTGATCTTGAATCATCATCCTTGAGGAGGATCACTTTCTTGGACGGTTAATCCATGAGATAGGAGTGATTTTAATCATCACCATGTACAATCACTTGAGTGCAACCAAACGGGGTAATTCCATTATCATTCTATGGACTACCAATTATCCTGCATGGATCATTTCATACCAAATGATTCCTTATTTTGAGTTTCACTCAAAAAATTATACAGAACCTCATTTATTTTTTTATAATTTATTTATTTATAATTTTTAATTAAATATTATTAATTTATAAGATTTAAAATTTTTATAATTTCATAAGTAGTATGAGAATCGATCCAGATGTGCAAAAGTTGATGAGCTCAAAGGAAATAACTAGTTATGGCTATAGTCATTGATACAATCTCCTCATATATATACTTTTTGTGTTGAGTCTTTTATTTTTGAAAAAAAAAAAAATTACAGACAGTGAATGATGTGATGACTGGCATCGTATTCTATGGCGTCCATCTCTACATGCAAGCTGCTGGCCAAGGCACCACGAAGCCATCAAGGATAACAGCATTGGTGACGCTTAACATCAGGACCATCAAGATCTACCAGACCGTCCAAGAGATGGCCAAACCCAACTCTAATGCTAAGTGGGGCAACCAGTCCTCTTTCTTGTTTGTGTCCATCCCCAGGTGCAAGGATGCTGAGAACGCTGATCCACTCGACTTCGTCCGCAAAGCCAAACGAACCATAAGGAACAAGAGAAATTCCCTCGCCATCTATCTCACTGGTGGACTACTGGAACTCCTAAGAAAACTCAGAGGCCCTGAGGTATACTCTCTAGTATTTTCAAATCTCTCTGTTGTTCATGGATAGAAGCATAATGAGTGGATTGCATTTAATTCAGACTTAAAACAGACATCACTTAAGCTAAAATTTAAACTTGTCGATAAGGGAGTCGTCAATTGCGATCAATCAATAGTATAGGCCTACTTGACAAATGGTTTGGTTTAGATCGGTTGAACTTAATTAATCAATTATTTATTAGCTACCACATGTCTGATACTAATCACCAATTCTGTGCTGCAGGCTGCTGCACAGTACATACATGATGCATCAAAGAACACAAGCTTGGCAATTTCAAATTTGATTGGACCCATGGATCAAGTGCAAATAGCAGGACATCCAATCCAGAGCCTATACTTTATGATCGCACGTGTTCCTCAGGTAAATCCCCTGCATTCAATGGTTATCCATCTTGATCACTGAACAGGCAAATCGAGCAATATACATGCATATATAAATAGGGTTAGCCAAACCATCCCAAACTAAGCCGAACTTATCTAAACCATAATGGTTTGATAGGAGGGCGAACCGGTTCAAACTATTCCATATTGCCTCTGATGTACCAAATCATCCGGATCCATTGGCCGGTACAATGCCGAACATGAGTGAGTCCTCCTGATTAACCTAATATCGGTACCGATTTGGCGAACCTTGTGTGTAAATGTACATTGATGCATGCATGACGTTAATAATAGGGGAAGGATGAACAAGGGACCACATTGTGGGCAGGAATTTGGCTACATCAATAGCATTAATGTCGTTTTCTTATGCCTTTAATGAAAAGTCTAGAATACAATGTCTTAGAGGCAATTATTGTTTGTGTTGAAGGCTTCTTGATCATGCATTGAAGTCTTGCAACATGCATTTCAAAATTAGCAACCAAACCCATTGAATTCTAGTCCTTGGACATTTAGGCTATGTTTGAAATAAGGAATAAGAGAGGATATTCCAGGGATATCCCCTCTTATTCCCCAAAGCCATAACTATAAAGGATAGCTAGGAATAAAGTTAACCAGAGAATAGCTGGTTATCCCTCCAAATAAAAGTAAAAAAAAGTTATCCTATAGATTTACCTTTTTGCATTTGATATGATCAATAAGATAGCCAAGGGATAAACTCTATCCGTACACTTATCCAGGAATAATATTTTTTCTATCAAACACTACCTTAATTTAAGTTACGTAGGTCATATTAACAGTACGGATTCTTGATTAATTATAATAACTAGTTGACATTGTTATAAGATCCTTTTAACTCCTTCAGAGTTTATTGTACTTCTCATTGAGAGAGGTTTATTATTGGATCGCAGAGTCTAACAATAACAATATTTAGCTACATGGGAAACTTAAACGTGGCCATAGGAGCAGAGAAGGACTTCATAAATTCTCAACTCTTTGTCTCATGCTTGGAGAAGTCATTTGAGAGGATGCTTGAAGCGGCAGTTGGCAAAAGAACTAACATGGGAGAAGTCAGCACTCTGTAGCCTTGCATGGGCTCGCAAAAGCTGTTGCAACTTTCATCACTATCTTAATTATTAGTGGATCCTTCTCTGTTTGGAAGTGGTCACACGTTTAAATCTCTTAAGGTATTCTCTTTCATGTTTGAATAAAAAAGGGAAAAAAGTCTCTAACCAAGTAAGGTCTTGGTGTCATCTTTGGAGAGATCTGGACCCTTCAAAAGGCTAGAAGGTTTTTTAAGTCCTTTGTATATCTAATCTTGGTTGTTCATGAGTAATGCTGCTTGACTTTTCAGAAAATAAGCCTACTTTCTTGCATTATTTCTATGACCAATTGATACAAATTGGACTAAGCAGTGGATATGACAAAAAAAAAGAACCAAACTCTTTAGTCTCATTCTCATCAAACAAATTAATCAACTAAATTATGTTTGAAGAGCAACGCACTTCTTTGTCAAGCTTTAGAGAATTTACGAGGTTATGCAGAGAGATGCAAGTGATGTACATAAAACTATGCACTGAATATTAATACCAAAATCAGATATATATTGCATCCTGCTTGGATTAAAAAAAAACGGTGTTCAGCCATAATAAATCAAAACAAAAGTATCTACCAGCAAAAAGACTCCTCTTCTTGGACGAAGCCATTAGAATCTCTGAATTTCGTAGGCTAAAAAGGCCAACATCTAGTGGTGGATGAGCTCCAAATCCTATGTGCGTTTCTGTCCTCTCCCCTCTCTCTTTCTTGTCGTTTTGATTCCAGAGGATTTCGCTTCTCTTGGAGTTTAAAGATAATGTTTGAATAATAATTAATGCTATAAGATTATTGATGCTCAATGTTCTCAACTGCTATTTTTGTATAGCAATGCATCAAGAATAAGTTGTCCGACATAATAATGCAATACAGGCAAGATGAAAACCTTGATGGAAAAATGTTTGTTTACTTTTAAATTAAAATAAAATTTATGTGCAGCTCGCTAGATGCGAACTCTACGGTCTCTTTCTTCCTCTTTTCCATTTTAATATATGTTAACTTACATACATAGAGGCTTAGCTGAATGTGACATAGTGGGAGAGAAAGAGAGAAGGATCATATAGTTCTTACTTAGCAAACCATATTTAAGTCCTATTCTTTTGGATGTCAAAAAGTTATTACAGGAATAGGAATACGAATTTTTTAGAAATAGCTTATTTTTCTTGTTATTTCAGATTTTTGTTTGGTTTGAAATCTGGTATTCCACCTTATTTCAGTGCAATTAATGCAGTATTATTCCAAATGATATTTGAATGATATGGGAATAAGCATGTATTCCATTAAAAATGGATGAAGATTTTTTAGAAATATCAAAATACCCCTGACCAAATGTTAAGAAAAAATGGATTATCAATTTATTTATTAATATAATTGCTTAAATAAATTAGTTTTAATTAATTTATTTATTATTACGATCTATTAAAAGTTTGCATGTTATATACATATATTAGCAACGGTTAGCAAAAAAAAAGTAGATTATACCATTACCATTTTGCGGTGGATATTGTTATGTATATATATTAGTAACGGTTAGCCAAGGCTACATCTTTTTCTTTTTTATATTTAATATCATAAAATTTTCTAATAAAAAGGGTAATAGTCAAAATTTTTTTTTTTTCAGTCACGGCCTTTAGAATATGATAAATAGGAATAGGGCTATTTCATGTGGAAGCATAGAATATGGATTCTAGAACAAGGACGTTTGACTGGAATACCAATTGTTTGGGGGCCCATCACCTTTTTTATGCTTGTTCGAAAGAATAGCATAGAATAAGGCTCTATTTCAACCAGAAATAGGACATCCAAATACTACCTAAATTATTTGCTTTATACATATGAATTATGATAAATAATTTATTTAAAATGGATCAAGCATATCTAAGGGACTTCATTCTATATTTATATTGAATCAAAATGATCAGATAAGGTTATTTTGGTAAATGATGATATTAAAAATTTGCTAGATAAATAAAATGAATGTTTATCATCATATCTTTGTTTGGATTGTGTAACACTTGCTACCCATCATAAGAGACATAATTTAGCCCTAAAAAAATATCAACTCTCACTTTAACACTTATATATATAATTTTGGTTTTTACTAGTAATTAGCCTAGGAAAAGATAAATGAGTTTAGGAAATAGAGCGAAGAGTAACCTCTTTTAGCTTTATAAAAGAAAAAAAATTACTAAGATCCAAATCCCTCTTTATCAATCCCTGCTTCACCTTTCCACCCTTATGCATACTCCTAGTTCAAATTCATTTTGTTATCCATCTAAGTTTATGTCATTAGCCAATTAATCTTCCTCATATCCTTTAATCATTATTTAGCTTTTTGAGTCAATCACCTAAAAGCATATTATTGCAATGTCTATAATTTATGTTATTGTTATGTTGAAGTATTTTGTTCGTAGATTGATGCTTATGATATCACTTTGATCGAAAAAAAAAAAAAGGTTTCAACTTGTTTCTATATCAATTAAATTCAAATATTGATCAGTGGCTAGCTATCACATTATAGACTTCACTTCATTTCAACCAGTAGTAATTTACTTTTTTGAGCCGCTTAGAGGTTTAACTAGTCTCAATGCAAATACCTTACGTGAGATGTAGAGTAAAGGATAATTTTCACTAATTCACCATTTCACTAAAATTTTGTATGATAATTAACATTTTAATATAATTTTTAAAAATTTAAAATTTAAAACATTAAAAAAATATAAAATGCAAATAATTTTTCATATAATAATGTAAGGATTTAAGCACCCGTGGCTAAAATCAATAAACTAAAAAAAATGCAATGTTTTAGTTCCACAATATTTACTACTGCATTCACTCGAATCCAAACTTAAACAGCCATCACTTGAATGTGGCACACATGGATTATTTTTATTTAATTAAAAATAAAAATCCATGTTAATAAATAAAATAAAAATTAGAAGAATAATTCAAATATTTCATCTTTAAAAATGTAAAATGGAGCATGGAAGACACGTGCGAGATGAGGAAATATAGACCGTCAGAAAGGCCGCGTGGCATGCTTTGCACATCGAAACGTGGCTCGGATCATAGTGGGTTTCGGGTTTGCCCTTCATCGACGGATCAAGATGGAAGTCAAAACCCCAATTCCTCTTCGTCGTTCTCAGGGAGAGAGAGACTCCTCTCTCGCGACGAAGCCATGGAGTTGGATCTCTGGATTTCGAAGGTGAAGGAAGGCGAGCATCTAGAGGAGGACGAGCTCCAGCTCCTCTGCGAATACGTAAGAACCCTCGTCCTCTCCCTCTCTAATTCTTCTTGCCCTAAATTTGGGGCATTTCGTTTCTGTTCGAGTTTCAGGGCTCGATTCGAAGTTAGGGTTTCGTGATACGGTCGATGTCCTCTCTTTGTTCGTGGTTTGAACTCGTGCCTTAGGTTGCTATCCCCTCGTGTTGTACTTGTTGTTCATATTGCGCCTCGGGAGCTGTTAATTTGGTTGAGATGTAGAAACGATTTAAATCTGACAAATTAGATGGCGATATACTATGCGAACTAGGGGATTGGATTTCAATGTTATGGGACATTTGGTCTATTGATTATAATTTCCCTCCGGATGAAAGAAGTGCATAAATATTGATTTCAGTTGTTACAAATATCTCCTTTCCCCTTTTTAGTTCATATGTATGCATTTTCTTGATCTTTATATTTTGATCTGGGTTTCATATTTGTTTTCGTGAGAAGGTGCGTTTGTATTCTTGTTAAGAAGCATTTTTCTTTTACTGCTAAGAGTTAATGTAATTTTATTCGGTAGGTGGGATTGGGGACAAGATGTTCTCCCTAGATACTGCCAGAAGAGTAGCACTTTCATGCACCAGATGAATTCTTTTATGCTTTTGGTTTGCCGATCTTAATATAATCCAGATTATGAAATGCTTTCTGGTTATAATTATGGTTCTATTATCAAGTCTTCTTGTCACCTGTGAGATACCATTTATTTCCTTTTAAATCTAATTCCTGCATCTACTAATTATCTGTTTCATTATCTTTGGACCTACAGTAACTATGAGAAACTAATTTGGCATATTCCTACATTACTTGTCATCTCCATTAACAGTTTTTTCTTAGAGGTTTCTTATTGTCTGGAAGAAAAATTACTGTTTGCATCTGTTCAACCCTCATATTTATTGCCTTCAGGTGAAGGAAATTCTTACAGAAGAGTCAAATGTCCAGCCTGTGAATAGCCCTGTGACGGTATGCGGAGATATCCATGGTCAATTTCATGACTTAATGAAACTCTTCCAGACTGGCGGCCATGTTCCTGAGACAAATTACATCTTTATGGTAATCTTCTTATGTGGTGTGAGTTTTTGTCATTGATGCCATGTGATGATCTTATGGCTAAAACCTGTGTATGTTCTGTCAGGGAGATTTTGTTGATCGTGGTTATAACAGTCTGGAAGTTTTCACTATTCTTTTGCTTCTTAAAGCCAGGTATTTCTTGAACAAGGGCATAGTGATGCTCCTTGGTTTGTCTATCCACTTGTTTCTGTTTCTGGCAGGCTAGTTTGCATGTATAGCATGTGCATGCGTATGCTTACTTCTGTGGCTGACTTGGTGTATGACAAGCTTCTTCTAGCATTATTCCAAAAGGAATTATCAGAAATCAGTGTAAGAAAGTCTGCAGTAGGAATTTTTTGTTTTTCTATAATTTTAGACATTCTTCCTAGAGACTGGAGTAGGTTCAAGCTTTCAAACATCATGATGATAATCACCTTGTGCTTTGAGCCCACTTGTGGTCCTGGCTGCCTTCTTGATTAAAAACATAGAGCCAAACTGATTAAAGGCATTCTTTAAACCCTTTATTCTTAAGTGATCGGTGGACCACAGTACCCCTAAAGTAAAGCTAACACAGAAAAATGCTGTTGACCAGAGGTGCTTGCCCAAAAGCCTCTTGCATCAATTCAGTTGTTTGCTTGGGTGTGGCCTCAAGAAAGCCACCCTCTCCTTGATGTTGTTGAGGCATTCCAGTGTTGCATCACCTTGCCTGAGCACTGAGGCAAGCACCTAGTGCTTCTTTGACTCTAGCCCTCTTTAATATGGTTGCAATTTATTGCTCTTTGAATTCCATATCTTCAAGTTTTCCCTTTAACACATCAATTAGTTGCAAATACTGTTTTTAGAATTTGATATATTTGCTCAATGCACTTCTTCTACCCTGTTATGCTGGTTTGCTATTTTGTCTGGTGTGTTTGCTCTGTATTATTTCTGAGAATTCTTGCAGCCTCCATGAAATTATGACATCACTTCGTTTGCTTGTCTGTATCTTCTTTAGATATCCTGCAAATATAACTCTTCTGCGTGGAAATCATGAAAGCAGGCAGCTAACACAGGTATGCTGTTCTTTAGGATATTTTGTAGAATGACTGTAAGGTCTTGAGTTCATGATGTAGTTCATTTCTTTGCTCACAATACCTTCTAGCTGTAGGATCATAGTTAGGTTAGCCATTACAGAATTGATGTGTTGTTAAAATATCATGTTTTTAATCAATTCATTTGCCCCTTTGCATGATAGCGAATCTCCTTTGGATGTTCAGTCTTCTAATCGAGTCCTCTAACTAATGAAGTCAAATTAAATAACACAGTCTGGTCCATTATAAATTGATCAGCAGCATTCTTGCGAATTCTTTGTGTTTTTATTTGAGCCAGCAAATTTGTAGATCTTGTGCTTTTTAATCTCCCTCCAGGGTTTTATGTTTGCTGTATGGAAACCTCATATGCTTTTTTTCTCATAGTTTTTCTTCTTTTGGATTCTGTCTCCTGAATATTCTGTCTTCTTTATCCTTAACATGGCATCTGAATTCTTTTTCTGTTGCCTGGAGGTTAGGCATGATGCACACTCCCTATTTCCCTATTTGATTTTACTTACAATGAGAACTGCAGTGTAATTGTCCACTTATGCCATAAATATGTCCCCTGAAGGGACAGTCCAAGGAATTTGAAAAGAGGACTTATATAAGAGCACAAGTCACTAGGCCAATCAAGAAAATTCAGCTTTCTGAAGTCATGATTGATATGACTCTTTCACCTGGATACGCAGTGCTAATTCTTTTGAGCTTTAATGTATGTTATCTCTAAAATGTAATGCTATTATGGACATTTATGACTTCGTTACAAACTTTTTTAAATGATTAAGCATTGAGAAATTTGTTCCTCACTGCTTTAAAGTAAATATCTATTTCCGAGTCATTAAAATGAAAATATTATTTTTTGTTTCATTCTTTGGTGGAAGATATTATCATAATCAGCCTGCTGAGTTCATGTTGCTGAATAATTTTAACAGTTTCAAATTCTTCATTTTGTTTGATATAAGTACTGATGGGCATGTAAATATTATCAAAATAAAAAATAGAGGTTGAAATATCTAACAGCGAACTAGCCTTCTGCATGCAAGTATTATTTTCCAGTAAGTCTACACTTTTTAATACATGAGATATGCCCTTCCAATTGTGTTACTACTTGACTATGAAACTATGTGAGCTTGGTGGTGCCTTTTCTCCTGGTGTTCCTTCACCATGAAAAAGCAGCCTGGTGTAGCGACTGCCTTGGCTCTTGGATTGCCTTTTCTCCTGGTGTTCCTTCACCATGAAAAAGCAGCCTGGTGTAGCGACTGCCTTGGCTCTTGGATTGCCTAAAAGTCCCCTTTAGAGACATTTTAGTATGTAAATCTTCCATATAATAGGGAAATGCATTTTCTGCATGTTTGTCGCCCCAACTTCTAATTACTATTATCTGAACTTGTGCCCAAGTTTATTTCAGTTAGTACTGATGCTTTCTCTAATGTTGAATGATCAAGCTACCCCTGTGCCATGCAACAAGATGAAATCAATTGCCTCAGCCAGGAACTCCTATGGTTGCATATATTTGATTAAAGCATGCTTGCTATACTTTTTAGGACTTTTTGGCTATGTTGGATGTTGGTTAGCTGTGGATGATATAAGGTTATCTAGTTAATCATTCAAACACCATACAAAATGGTGTAAATATCCTTATCTGGTAAATGATTTGAAAAGGTAGATAAGTGGGTTAAAGTTAGTTTAAGGGGAGGGTGAAATAAAAATAACTTTAACAACCACTTTACGGGGAGAGTGAAATAAAAATAATTTTAACAACCTCTCCAGTCCCTATTTTCTCTATCTCTTTTACCTCTGGTGGCATTTTTTTGTGCTTCTTTATACCATTCCCTTGTTTTTTTTGCTAGATGGCATTAATAGTGGTTAATGAGTACAAACCAAACAACATATAACTTTATTCTCTGCTTAGCTGTCTAAGGGGTGAATGCCAATTGCTAAAGTGGTGGTCTAGGGTTGGTTAACTATTCAGCATCTGAACGCAACCTTTGCTTGCCTGGGTTGCATTTAATTATGTGGTAGAACATGTGATAAATGAATAAAGTACATATGATTAGGATAGTAATGTGAACTGTAACTTTACCTTATAATCCTGTTTTGGTTATTTGTTTAACATACAAATAATTATCAGTGATCTTTGGAGCAGTTCTCTTCCATTTCTTTCTCCCTTTCTTGTGGTTCTCATGTTAAATCCATTTATTCTGTTTTTATTAGATATATGTTTCGGGGAATTAGCTTTAGAATTCTTAGGTGGAGGAATGGATGATATCAGGTTGATGGCCAGTCATTAAAATATACTAATAACTACGAAGTGGATCCACATCTAGATCAACATGGTACTGTTCTCTAAGTATTGTGACTTAACAAAATACCACATGGGAAGGTAAATGATCTAAGTTGAGGCCATCAACATTCTTTCATTAAATCTATGAAGTTTTAGGGTTTCTCTGTGAAAGTTTACTGGACTTTTTTTTGCGATAAACTAGAGCAAGTTGAGGCCATCAACATTCTTTCATTAAATCTATGATGTTTTAGGGTTTCTCTGTGAAAGTTTACTGGACTTTTTTTTGCGATAAACTAGAGCAGACTGGGGCTTATTGTTGTTGTCTTTGGAGTTTGGATGGATTACTTGTTATTGGTAATTTTAGGAATGACCTTGGTCTTGCTGTGCCCAAAACAGATTTTTATAAGTAAACTTCTAAAGACATTTTAGTCTCTTCAATGTCTTCATAATTGTTTAGTGTGGAGGGTTCTCATCTTTTGGGTTTTGAATGGTTGTAATGAGTCTAAATTACGGAATCTAAATTAAGGACTTCTTCACAAGAATGTTGGAGAGAGGCTTGTGACCATCCATCCATTATGACAATCCCAATCAAATTTTGTTATTCCTCCCATTGCAAAGCTTATACTTAATCTTGGCAAGAAGTTCTATCAAAACCATGACTGTTTGTTGTAGGAAGTAAGAATAATCTCCTTGTGAGAATGGCTGTAGTTCATCACCATTGAGACTTGAGGGGTTGACAAGAACATGATCACTTGGATAAACAGCAAAACTAGGCACTTAGTTTACTGTAACCTTTAAGACAATTGATATCACTATGTATCCAAAATACTTTTATGTTGCAATTTCCTTGTTAATTTGACTACATTGTTGCACGATTTTTACTTTCAGGATGACAGACAATATTTATTTACTGATGAAATTCCACATGTTCTCATAGAGAATTTTATATTGTTTATACATTTTTTTGGGCCAAAGCTTCGCTTCATAAACTCTGTATAATTTTCATATTCTGCTTTGTGTCTACACCAAATCTTAACTTTACATTAAGCTCAAGTGATATCATGAAAGCTCCATTTTACTTTTGAGAAATATAAAGTGAAAAATTGTAAATTTTTATTTTTTTTTCCTAATTACGATGATGGTCTTGATTGTCTTAATTTTTGTTTCATTTCATAAGTCCACCAAATGAACATGCAAAACATAAATGCATAATTTGTTTCTATGCGATATTTCTAATGGTGAATGTAACTTATTTTTAGGTATATGGTTTTTATGATGAGTGTCAGAGGAAGTACGGAAATGCCAATGCATGGCGGTATTGCACTGATGTCTTTGATTACCTAACATTGTCAGCAATCATAGATGGAACTGTAAGCCCCACCCATTTTTTCCACTCATACGGATGCATGCTAGATTGCTATTTTTGGCTTTTTTTTTAGCCAATGATTGTTATCCCATGTGGTGTCCTTTGGGTGCTGCAGGTTCTCTGCGTCCATGGTGGTCTTTCTCCTGATATACGGACAATTGATCAGGTTTTCCCTTCTCAACTTTTCTGTAGGAATTTATCTTCTGAATTGATTACTTGAACCATTTACTTCCTGGCACTTTCCTACATCCATCATTTAAATCTTAACCAGTGATTCATTTTTCACATTAATGGCATGATCTATGCATTGTAGATAAGGGAAACATTATGTCAGTTATTAACATTTATAATTTTTGATGTGGTTGGGGAAAAAACAGAAATTCACCTGGACAAACTCATTTTCAACATTAGACCATAAGGATTGGATGGATTAATAGCATTGACTGTATCAAATTCAGTTGATGCTTTGATATCCACAAAGAACTGAATAATCACTAGACAACTGGCAAATCAAATCATTAACCTGTAATTTATTTACATGGTAGACTTTCTGTCTAGATGTAGGTCATATGTTCCCCATGTGACTTTGCTTTTTCCAGGAAACACATTCAGGAAATGAATGCAATTCAATTTTCACAAATGTGAAAGTAAAAGAAGTGGAGAACTTGTCTGAATTATTAAGAATATTTGTAGGGATAAAAGTGAAAAACCAATAAAACGTCAGTTTCTCAACAGTTCATCAATGGTTTCTCAAGTGTTTCCTGCAGATATCCATCTAGATTCAATAATTGTTTCTCATCTTCTTCTCTAGGTACTTCTTCTAATCCTTATCTGTTTAAACAATATTTCTCTCATCTTTTTCTCTTACTGCATTTTCCATACTGTTTGAATTATGGTTTGATCAAAGAATGGCCTCTGCATTATTTTCTCTAGTCCTTCATTAAACACTTTTCTTGAGAGAGAGAGAGAGAGAGAGAGAGAGAGAGAGAGAGAGAGAGGATTGCCATAACAATCCATTTAATATGGCATGCAACGTTTCCGTATGTCTCATTGACATGTATATACCTTGTTGCATGCACATGCACTATTCTACATACATGCACGTCGCACCTCTCTAATATTATAATTTGAAGCCTTTGCTTGGCCTGGGCATGGCTATTGCTATGATCTAGTGACATCTTGCAAATTTTTCTAAATGGATTTGAAAATCTATCCTTAATTTTTTGGCCTTTGCTTCCTGTTGTTTTTTGTAATTTGTCCTATTGTTTTCTTCCTGCAATTCCTGTTTATTAACAGATAAGGGTTATTGATCGCAATTGTGAAATTCCTCATGAGGGCCCTTTTTGTGACCTTATGTGGAGTGACCCAGAAGATATTGATACATGGGCTGTCAGTCCTCGTGGTGCAGGTTGGCTTTTTGGGTCTAGGGTGACATCAGAGGTACATGAATAGATTCGTTGGGTTTCATGACGTGAATTTCTTTCTGAGCTTACTGCTTTATGTGAGAAACAATGTATTTTCTTTTCTTGTAGTTCAATCACATAAACAATCTTGATCTTGTTTGTCGGGCACACCAACTTGTCCAGGAAGGTCTGAAGTACATGTTTCAAGACAAAGGCCTTGTAACTGTGAGTTAAACTTTTATGAGCTGCTTCTTCACATAGTTGATGTGATTTTTCTGCTGTTGTTCCGTTGGATTCTCCTGTTAGTTAATTTAAAAAAATATGCATCCTGATTCTAATGTCCTGATATGCTACTTTTGATACTCTGGTTTATCCAGGTGTGGTCTGCACCTAATTATTGTTACAGATGTGGGAATGTTGCTTCAATATTGAGCTTCAATGAGAGTATGGTATGGTTTATAACCTTAACATTTGTCATTTCTCGGTGTGCTGCGTTTATCGACATACCTTTGTCCATCTTCAATTTTGCACTAAATATTTCTGAACCTGAGTTGAAATTTTGGAGTAAGAAACATTTTTGGCCATGTACTAAAACAAATTATGCTCCATTTAAGATGGCAATATCTTAATTGAATACTCAAAATAAGCTTCAAATATTCAGATGGACCTTGAAAGGTGCATGGCAGGTAGATAGATGACTAAGTGTTTTGGCTCTTTTGTGTTTGTATGAGCGCTCTCACCTAATTCTTTGCTGTTTGTTTCTTGTAATTGATAGGAGAGAGAGGTGAAGTTCTTCACAGAAACTGAGGAGAATAATCAGATGAGAGGGCCCAGGACAGGAGTCCCATACTTTTTATGAAACTTGTTTTCGCTTAGCCATTTATTAGCATCACGGCTGCCTGCCTCCTGTAAAGCTGCCTCAAAAGTTAGCAGTTCTCCCGGTATGGAAGGTGAATGTTATGATCTAGGAGGAGCGTGAGGAGAGTGACTTGCCAAGCAGTTCCTACCGCATGCTGCTTGCTTTCTCGTTTGCCTCAGATTATTAATTTCTGTTGTATGTTATGATTCTTGGCACCGTGATTTTGTTTTATTGTTGTTTCCATGGTTGGTTAGACTTTGAGACCGATCTGTCATTGGGAGGTCGGAATGTCAATTTAAAACTTCATGGGAGAGAGGGTGAGAGCTGCCATGGAAAAACCTCTCGGGTTTCATCAATGCCCCATGAGGATCGATACGGCTCCAGTGGTCTCAGTTCTGTTGTGATTTCCTAAATGATTCATGTTGTAGATGGTCAGACAGTTTTGTTTCCTCAGGTTTCAAGTCTGTAGAGCAATTTGAAGGATCACAAACATACAATTCTAAAGATATGGTTAGCACTGTACTTTTTAGGATCGTAAAATGGGAGATCATTGTATGATGGAACTTGGTTTTCAGCAGGGCGTTGTTGTTGGTCCCTCCCTACCAATGTAACTATTCTGCCCTCGCCGGATCTCTGAAAGCTACATGGAATATGAGAAACTTTTTTAGGGCACTTTCTGGGCGTTAGATGCATTTTCTTGTCAGTTTCTTTGCCTATATTCTTCTCGCTTGTACTGTTTAGGATGGTGGAGTATGCTGTGGACGAGAGCTGCTGCTACCATTCTGCATCATGAGGAAGAGGGCAAAAAGTCGACCTTTTATGAAAGTGCATGCAAGGGCACACGCTAGGTACCTGGATGAAGCAAATTCTTGAGCGTTAATAATAGCATCTTATATGATGCGTTGTATGAGGGTGAGAACCTAGCACAATGTTAAAGATGCATTTTGCTACCAAGGATGGCAGTCGTTTGTCCGTATTTTTCTATAATAAATCCATGTTAATATGTGTCTTAATTAAAGAAACCAGAAGAATAAACCCATGTTAATGTCTTAATTAAAGAAACCAAAGCCGGCAGAGGTGCTAAGGCGGCGAAGATAGGCCTTGCCAGGTCGCAAAGTAGACGTAAAAGGGAGGCATAGCATCCAGGGACTGACTATGACCATGACGAACGCACGAGGCAGGGGTTGGAGATCTCGCTGCTGTCGGTGACCCAGCAGCAGCTGGCGTGCGCTTTCTTATCCGCTTTGTTGTCGTGCTACTCGTCAGCAGCTAAACAAGCCAGTCCAGGTCCGTTGGCCCAATAAAAAAAAAAAGTTTGTCCCTCATTTGACTGCTATTAACGATGCGGACCTGTTCACTCCAAAAATCCTCTCTTTATCCAATAACATTTCACTTCCAGGTCCATATAGTGAACTAGTAATGATTGTGTGTGACATTGGCTTGAGTTTGTATGAAACAATGTCCCTATGCATGATATACAAGTATGAAACTATATGGTCAGGGACGTATCGTTTAATGACAGTCAAAAACATTACAATTTCCCTGTCTGCTTCTACTGATAGCAAAGGTGATAATAAGTGGGGCAGTGGAGTCCTTGTCTAGTTTCTGGAGCCTGCTATGAATTCAGGAAGGCTTTCTCTCCAAGGAAAAAGAGTTATTGAACGGATCTGGCTGAGGCCTAGTCAGGTAATTAGCATTTCTTATCCTCCGACTTCTCTGGTTCTAATCATCTAGACTAAATGAGCCTGATATCAAAGAATTCCAGCAGCTTGTGTTTTTCAGTTGCATGGCAACTCTTCCAGATGCTGGTGTTAGCTCGCTGATCTTCCCGACTGGCTTAGGCTCTTGAAGAAGAATGTGGAAGTCAGTGTAGAGAGAGAGGGAATGTCGGCACGAGTTGATGAGCTTCCAGGGGGTGATGAGCTGGATCCTGAGTTCATCGAGACCTCACCACAGGAGTTTGGTAGAGCCCGTAATAGATTTTGCTATAATCTTTCGTGATTCTTGTCTGATTTTGTGAAATCCTTTTACGGCATTGAACCATCAAGATACCTATAAAACTGAAACTGGATGGCATTTTTATGTGTTGTTAAAAAGAAATTGTGTGAACTTATTTTGTTTTTAGTAATGGAAAACGATTTACAGAATAACACTAGAATAGGAGCAAGATAATCAATCTTGTTACATCTTACCATTCCGAGGTTGGTCATTACACGAAAATTCTAATTATCAGTACCATTTATCAAAAGATCCAAAATCTATAAAATTTAATAGCAGAAATCACTGATCAATAAGCTATATTATAAAATTAATTTCAGAATCATGCTTCTAATCCGACCGTGATTTTTCATGTCACTCTTAAACACAAACGGAATAAATCTCGCCCTCAAATTTTCCCCAATTCCAGTTCCCACAGGCTTCAAGAATTTAATTTAGAATGCTGTTCTTGGTTTCGTTTCAGAGAAATCTGCTTACTAATAATTCCTCTACTTTCAAGAGTCAATGTAATACATGAATTGGAGGCCAAGACAAGCTTTTAACTGTTTATGTGGGCTTTATTATGATATTTTTCCATCTTTACTGACTAGTATTGGTAATGTTTTAGGACTTGGCCGCAAAGGTGCATGTTAGAGATCTATCAATGATCTACACAAAAATTATATAGAAATAATAGAGGATCAATGTATTACCTCTTATGATCTACTCCTCGAGGATCTGAGATCTTGATTGAGTTGAGTGCTTCCAATCAACGAGCAATCGCAGAACGATGGTGTGGGATTTTCTCTCAATGTGTTGTGTTATCGAAAACCTTAGAAGGGATCTCTATTTATAGAGATTTTCTTAACTCCCTTCCACCGCCTACTCTCATCAAAGTAGGCATTTTAAATTTCAAAAGAGATATGGTTATCACTTAATTATTTAGTGGATATATATTATTGAGAATTATCTCCAAAAGATTGAGATATATCGCAAATGGTTACAAATAAAATAATAAAATAAAATAGGATCATCAAGCAACGGGATACTACATTCTCCATTTGGTCCGCATATTTTATTTTAATCCATAATTCTCAACACTGAACAAGAAACCAAATACATGAATCATAGCGATAGGTCCTCTATAATTAAGTATTATCTTCCATGTATTACAATGCATTCAATTTCTTTACTACTATTTCAAATATGACAACATAACATAATGAATAAACCCTATATTATTCAGAGTTCAAAAGAAATTTTGTCATTTCTCGAAAGTCAAATAATGTGTACACCTGAATGAGAAATAAATAAATAACTGAAATAAGAGTTTCTTTGTACAAATAGTTATCCATGCAATTATATCATGAAACCAACTACATTCGTACCACATGATCCTTAAAATTCTTAATTGGCATGCCTTTAGTCAAAGGATCAGCTATCATCAATTCAATGCTAACGTGTTCTATGATCACTTTGTTTTCTTTAACACATTCTCTTATGACTAAATACTTAATGTCGATATGTTTACTTCGACTACCACTCTTGTGGTTTTTAGCCAAAAATACAGCAGTTGAATTATCACAATACAATTTAATTGGCCTAGCAATAGAATCAACAATTCTAAGCCCTGAGATGAAACTCTTCAACCATACACCTTGCGATGTAGCTTCAAAACAAGCAACGAACTCTGCTTCCATAGTAGAGGTAGCAGTCAAAGTCTGTTGTGCACTCCTCATGATGTGGCTCCACCAGCTAACATAAATATAAATCCTGATATTGATTTTCGAGAATCAACGCAGCCAGCAAAGTCCAATCTGAGTAACCCTTTATTTCCAAATGATCAATTTGTCTATACATGAGCATGTAGTCCTTGGTCCCTTGAAGATACCTCATGACCTTTTTAGCAGCTATCCAGTGGTCTAAACCTGGATTACTCTGATATCTTCCCAGCATTCCTACTGCAAATGCAATATCAGGTCTTGTGCAAACCTGAGCATACATTAGGCTTCAACAGCTGAAGCATATGGAATGTTATGCATCTGTTCCCGTTCAAGTTCATTTTTAGGGCACTGGTTCAAAGCGAACTTGTCACCCTTTACTATAGGTGCAACCCTTGGTGAACAATTTTTCATCTGAAATCTTCCCAAGACTTTATTGATATAAGTTTCTTGAGACAATCCTAAAATTCCTCGAGATCTTTCTCTATGATCTTAATGCCAATGACATAAAATGCCTCATTCATATCATTCATATCAAAATTCTTGGAGAGAAATTGTTTCACCTCATGTAGCAACCCTTTATCATTGGTTGCAAGTAGATTATCATCCACATATAGGACCAAAAAATAAATTTTGCTCCCACTAACCTTCTGGTATATACGTTGATCTATAATGTTCTCTTCAAAACCAAAGGAAGAGATCACATCATGAAATTTTAAATACCATTGACGTAAGGCTTGTTTCAATCCATATATGGATTTCTTAAGCTTGCAAACCAAATGCTCACTATCACCAAAGGAAAATCCTTCAAGCTGTTTCATGTAAACCTCTTCCTCTAGATCTCCATTAAGGAATACAGTTTTCACATCCATTTGATGTAACTCAAAATCAAAATGAGCTACCAATGCCATAATTATTCGGAAGAATCTTTCTTGGATATAGGAGAAAATGTATCCGTGTAGTCGATTCCTTCCCTCTGAGTAAATCCTTTGGCAACGAGTCTTGCTTTATATCTCTCAATGTTGCCTTATGAGTCTTTCTTTATTTTAAAGACCCATTTACATCCAACGACTTTTACACCATCAGGCAACTTAATAAGATCCCAGACTCGATTAGATGCCATAGATTCCATCTCGTCCTTCATGACATTGTACCACAAGTTTGATTCTTTATAACTCATGGCTTGTGAAAACGTTTCGGAATCATTTTCGGCTCCAATGTTATAGTCAGATTCATGTAGATACACAATATAATCACTAGGAATTGCTGATTTCTTTATTCTAGTTGATCTTCTTAATGTTGTGTCAATGACCTCTTGAGTATCTTGCACAACCGATTGTTGTTGAACAACATGATCTTCTAGATTATCATCAGCAGCTTGTGAAATCTCAATGACTGATTGTTGAGCACTTATTTGAGTTTGAGGAGTGCTATAAATAATAACCAATCCCTCACTTGAAGTGGAAGCTGGAATATCTGAATGATCTTTCTCAGAAGAAGCCAAATACTGAGATTGATCACTCCCACTGATCAAGTCATTCTCAAGAAATTTTGCATTTCTTAATTCCACAATCCTAGTGCTGTGAGATGACAATAAAATCTATAACCCTTGGACTTCTCAGCATATCCAATAAAATATCCACTAATAATCCTTGGGTCTAGTTTCTTTTTTTTGTGGATTATAAACTCTTACTTCAGATGGGCATCCCCAAACACGTATATGTTGCAAACTTGGTTTCCAACCTTTAAATAACTCAAATGGCGTTTTGGAAACAGCCTTGGTTGGAACCCGGTTTAATATATACGCAGCAGTTTTAAGAACTCCAGTCCACAAGGATTTATGTAGGTTAGAGCTGACAATCATGCTCCTTACCATGTCCAATAATGTTCAATTCTTCCTTTCAGCTACACCATTTTGGTCAGGAGACCCCAGCATGGTGCATTGTGCAACAATTCCATTTTCTTCAAGAAACTGAGCAAACAGACTAGGTGCTTATCCATTCTCAGTGTATCTACCATAATATTCTCCACCTCTATCTGACCTCACGATCTTAATTTGCTTGCCGCATTGTTTCTCTACTTCTGCCTTGAATACCTTAAAGGCATCTAATGCTTCGTTCTTATTATGAAGAAGGTTGAATACCTTAAAGGCATCTAATGCTTTGTTCTTATTATGAAGAAGGTAGAGATACATATATCATGAATAGTCATCAATAAATGAGATGAAGTATCTCTGACCATACGAGTCCATATCTGATATCTGTATGTATGATCTTCAGTATTTCTGAACTTCTCTTGGCATCTTTCTTGGACTTGTTGGTTTGCTTTCCCTTTATGCAGTCTATACAAGTGTCAAAATCAGTAAAATCAAGAGTATCAAGTACTCCATCTTTTACTAATCTTTTAATTCTCTCAATGGAGATGTGACTTAATCTCCTAGCTACAAAATAGAGGAATTCTCATTCATAACACATCTTTTCATACCAGTTTGGGCGTGCATCACATTATAGGAGGTATTATTTTTTAAATTAATTTGAAAAAGATTATCAGACAATGTACCATTCCCAGTAAGCTTAGATTTATAAAATAAATCAATAGAGCTTTTATTAAAATTAAAGGAACATCCTACGAGTACAAGTCTTGACACTGAAATCAAATTTCTAGAGAAACTTGGAATATAAAAAGTCTTTTCCAAATCTAAAACAAAACCATAATCTAAAATAAGTTTGCATGTCCCAATCGCTTCCACATGTGAACCTTTCTTATTTTCTGAATAGATACTTTGTTCACTTCCCAATGGTTTCCTTTGATTTAGAAAACCCTATATGATATTTGAAACATGGATTGTAGAACCAGAATCAATCCACCATGTGTTATGACATATAACCAAATTGGATTCATAACATACAAATGAGGTTAGCGTACCTTTCTTGTCAAGCCAAGCCTTGAATTTGAGGCAATCATTCTTTATATGCCCTTTCTTCTTGCAAAAGAACCACTTGGATTCCTTCTTGTCTTCTGTATGGATGGATATTTATCCTTTCCTTTGCGTTTGGCTTTAGCAGCTTTAGTCTTTCTCTGAGTAGCTAAATGTGCACTTTCTTTCATTTCCAAAATCAGCTTCCTTTCCTCTTGAACACATATGGTCAAAAGTTTATTAATTGACCATTTATCCTTATGTGTCTTGTAATATTTTGAAGGGACTATACTACTATAGGAGTGAATTCAAAATAAAGTGCACTAAGAAAGATTCTGACATCTCAACCTTTAAAGATTTCAACTGAGTCACAATGTCCCTCATCTTCATGATGTGCTCACGCACACCTCCAACAGTAGTGAGCTTCATTGATGACAATTTTGCCATTAGGGTGCTAGCCAGTGCCTTATCTGAAGACTCAAATGGTGCATCAATAGCCTTCAGAAGTTCCTTGACATTTTTGTACTTAGGAATTGAACCATGTATACTAGCAGAAATCTTAATACGTATGAACATCATACTAAGGCGATTGGATCGCTCCCATCGTTCATACGCAGCAATCTCAGCCTGAGTGCTAGTAAATGTAACCGAATGTGGTTCATCCTTCTTGATAGGATAGTCAATATCCATGCACCCTAATTAAAGAAGAATTCTTTCCTTCCATACTTTATAATTATCACTTCTTAAGTCGGAAACATCACATTTCATATCAAAAATATTAACAAGCAAAATAGCTGCATAAAAATAAAAATCATGTTCATATATCTGAATTTGAGGCATATAACTTAATGTCATGTCTTACCAATGTAAAGATGCAATAACATGAATCAATAACATATAATAACTACCTGTGGGCTAAGTTATTATACTTAAATAGACTCATTAACTTAATGATGTGACTAACAAATTATATTCCTTTCTTAATTCCTGTGGATAATTAAGAAAATAATTTGTTATCCCATCCTAATTAATTATATCAGTGCAATAAAAATTCTTATGGGATAAGATTCATTGCATTAATATAATTAATCACAATTAATGTCATCTAACCTTATATGATCTTTGCAATGCAATATATAATTTTGATTAATTAAAGATGCTGTGACTACTCTTCAATTAATCAAAATCATATTGACCATATGACATTTGAACTCCATTATATGCATATAGATTAACCAATTTAACATGATTATTAGGTAGTGATCTTAATCAATATAACATTTTCAAATCAAGATCTGAATTAATCAAATTGGCCAGGCCAGTGAAAAAGAGATGGGTCCCCTCGTTGCTTTTCTTAGGTCAATCAACGAAACCAATTAAGTAACCACAATCTCTTACTTTTCTAGACACCAATTGACCAATCAAACCTTAAAAGGATTTGTATTGTAATTTTTCACACTACCATCAAATATAATTTTATTTATGCATAATATAAAATCTAATATGCAAAACAGAAGCGATAGCATATCAATCATCTATTTAATGCATTTTCAAAATTATCATCTTAAGAAAATTTTTTGTTAATTAAAACACGTCCGATCGTAGCTCATTATTCCATTGGGTCAGTCTATGCAAAACACCGTAGATATAGAGGCTCAGAAGGGGTATTTTAATACAAAAAATTTAAACTTAAGAAACAAATGATAAAACAAATCATATCACATGATATAATGAAATAAAACATTAAACAGATAATAGCATGTATTTAAAATTTAACCAAATGGATAAGATACTATTTTATCCCTTTTGAAAATCACATGAAAAATTAAAAATCGCACGTTCAAATAGGCTAACCGAACATATATGTTGCCAAGCGTCTTTATTATAATGGATATAATAAATTATATTCTAAAAATCTTTTATCCATGTCATCTTTCGTTACCGCATGAGAGAGAGAAGAAAAAGGCATCTCCAAAATTTACGGAAAAAATCTAAACATCCATTATTTTATTCGTATACGGCACCATAGCTGTTCAACTTCTTCACGAAAGAATCTTTTGTTTATTCATGTACGACACCTATTGCCGTAGTATTAGAGCATCCGTGCTTCATCCCCATCATGGAAAAACCGAAGGAAAAATGGCCAAGCATGCGCAAACGGCCAAACACCTTATATATATATATATATGGCTGAAATCACGCACAACGTCTTCCACAAAAATTCTATGCTTTATCTGTAAGCACAAAACCCTTTTTTTTTAATTTGTGAAAAATCTTATGTGTGTGAGTTGCGGAAGATCTTGTTGTGCTAAGCATGCGGCGTCCATCCTCTCAGAGAGCGAAAAAAAAAATGCAGAAAACCGAAAAACGAAACGGTTTGCAGTTCTCACGTACAAAAGGAGAATAAGGATTCAAACGCCAGATCTTTGGATAAAAAAATCCAAACGTTAACCACCACTCTAAACCCCTAGTTCTCATCTTATTAATGAATTTTCTTTTATTTAAATTATACCTAAGAATAAAAAATAAATAAATTCCAATGATCTCGAACAACCCCTTTGGACTATCCCTATGTGAGAGAAATAAAGACCAAGAATGCCAAGAATGCCTTCTCACACGAACAATGAGATAATTAGTTGTTTTAAAAGATTTAATTAGATCCTAAAATAATTAAAGGTATTTATGCTCTGATACCAACTGAGCCATTGTGTGATCAGGGACCCAATCTCTTTGTCTTCTTTATAGTTTTCTCGATGTGTTGTGTTATCGAAAACCTTAGAAGGGATCTCTATTTATAGAGATTTTCTTAACTCCCTTCCACCGCCTACTCCCATCAAAGTAGGCATTTTAAATTTTAAAAAGAGATATGGTTATCACTTAATTATTTAGTGAATGAATATCGTTGAGAATTATCTCCAAAAGATTGAGATATATCGCAAGTGGTTACCAAATAAAATAATAAAATAAAATAGGACCATCAAGCAACGGGATACGGTGCAGTCAAAGATCTATTGCCAACATGAAAGCACCTTTCTGTCTGCCACACAGTAGTTTCCTTGGCCGGAGCTCTTAGGATTTTAATAAATATCATTAAATCTGTCCCAGAAGAGGATCTAATCTGAAGCATTTTATTTGGCAGATGCTGTGCTTGAGTTCTTATCGGAAACTGCAATGTAGAGTTTCTAGTTGGTCCTGTTGATCAAACAAAATGGCATCCCAATTACTGCAGTGATTATGAGGAGCTTGGCATTTACATTTGAAGATTGGAACACAGTCCTGGGGGAAATCTAAAGAGCAAGAGGTCTTCATGGTAAAGTTTTGGAGTCCTATTGTTTATGAAATTCTATACTGAATCATTATTTTCTAAAGCGTTATGTTATGGGAGAAAGCTATGACTCCTGATTCAGATTGCTCTCTTTCAGAGGCAGATACCGTGGATCATAATTGAGAGACTACTGTATGTGAGATTTATATTCAACTCCTAACTATACAACCTAACGTAATGATTAGGAATTCCAGCAATAAATCTTTGCTGCAATATAAAGACAAGTTCACGACTTTAATGTGACTGCAGAATGTTTTGACAGGATTGAGATTTATATTCAACTCCTAACTATACAACCTAATGTAATGATTAAGAATTCCAGCAACCAATCTTTGCTACAATATAAAGAAAAGTTCGCAACTTTAATGTGACCGCAGAATGTTTTGCTATCCTGTCCTCACCTGCCAAAAAATGTCTTAATAAAGAGCCAGAAGCTTGGGCTCAACTATGACAGCCTAACTGAACTTTGCAATTGACTTAGTTTTGATTGCTTTGGTTGCATAGGCCTGGAATTTTCCCCATCTCAGACTGCATAAAATCACTATACCTGCAAGTCAGTCTTGCAGGCATGCGATGAACACAGGCTACTTGCCAGCCTGTCACTACATTAATAATTGAGGCAGGCTGATGATGCTATTTTTCATTGTACCAGTTTGCCAAACCTATGGTTACACCTTTCGTTAAATAAGGTCAAAATCTGAACATTGCAGATGAGATGGTTTCAAAATTCTTACTAGAAAAATGGGAAAAAAGATTACATGTCATAGATTGCCAAAGCATTTTTTGCCAACACAAAATTCAGCGGCAAGGGAATTGGTTTCCAAGTCAGGCCAATAAATTTCCACTCTAGACAAACTTCCTACTTCAGACTCCAACTTTCCCATCCCATTAAGGCACCATCCATAGTTATTGATTAAGGACACTTCCAAATTTGAATTGCTTTTGCACATGATTTCTGCGATTATGGAATTTAAACGTTGTAACTTTCAGAGGGGGAAAGAAATTGGCTGGAGATTCATCAAAGTGGATGGATCCAAGAAACAAAATCAGCTGGAGATTCAGCAAAGCAGATAGATCAATTTATGCGTATTAAAACATAAGTGCTTATTAAACTCTTATGTGTCCTGATTTTCTTAGAAACTGAATGGTCTTATCACCCAGGAAAAGATAGAAACTGAATAGTCATGGCTCGGAGAATTTTATCTACTCCTTGCTCTTGCTCATAGTTTCTGTAAACTAAATGCATAATCCAATTCTCAAACTAAAGTTGATGAATAAATGCTGTGATAATTCTTCTTGCAATGATACTTGGGATGATTTCACTATGCTAAATAACAACTTAGTAGCAGTCCAATGGCCTTAGAAGTATTCATTTTATCAGCGACTAATGGCCAAGCAAGCTCTGGGAGCTAAGAAAAGATAAAAATCTGTAAGACATATACAACAATAGGGCTATTACATACTCATGCAATTAAATTGCATCATTTGCAACATATCAGGAAACAAAATTCATTATAATTGCCAGCATAACATGAGAAATCAATGCAGTAAAAAAAAATCAATGCAGTATAATAAAATTCATTATACAGCCAGATCTTGTCGAACTGCCTCAGTATCAGTACAAATTGACATCCAGATGGCCATAACTCTTTAGATTTCATGAGGGAGACGCTTACCATGATGCCATGATTTATCAACATTCACTTTAGAAGTCTTGAACTATGTCATACAATTTTATTTGTCTTCAGTGTCCTAAATCCATGCAGCTAAGTTTATGTGCAAATTGGTCTAATTGGTTGTTGAATATACTTCCCAGTGCCCTGCAATTTCAGGAGAATTAGTAAACAGATTTTTAGCAGACAATGAAGTCCGAAACATATATTAAGGGATTTACCTCATGAACTAAATTATGGATCAATTAATACATGAGATCAAAGAAGAGGCTCCAGCAATTATAAGGACATCTATCACTTGTAAACAATGTCCAATAATGTTAACACCATAGAAAAATACATGCCAAATGATGCCTGTGTATTACCCTGACTGCTTTAAGAGTTTAACCTGGCATCTTTCATCAACTTGTAAACATTCTTTGCCATCAGACCTCTGTCACTGGCATGATTCCAAAGAAGCTCTAATATGTCATTCTCGTTGGTATAAGAAGCATTCAGGCAGTTGTATATCTGAACAGATATTACGAGCTGCTGCCTAGCCATGTCATTTAACTTCTCAGAAGCGGCAATTGGTCTTCTTGCACTCAGGTAAGCATATGCAAGGGTGGTATACACAAGACTGTCACTAGAGAAGCCTTTCCCTTGCATCTGAATAAACACCTTCTCTGCACAATCAACTAATCCTCTTTTACAAAATCTTCGAATTAAAGCCCTGAACACAGATTTATCCACAGAAAGACCTCTTTTTGCAAGTTCATCTGGGATCCTTAACACTGCCTCTGCATTATTCTGGTTGCAATAACCATCAACAAGCCACGAGTAAGTACTGTAATTTGGAGATAATCCTGTATTAATCAAGAAGAAAAATATATTACTTTAGAGCCTTAGACCGAAGACACTGAAATAGAGAAATAGAAGGCACAGAATAATATGAACAAATTAAGCATCATAAAAACAAGCCACTAAAACAGATGTACATCATGTCTTACAATTATCAAGGTCAATTTTTTCTATATGGTTGTAAAATAGAAATACCTCATATATGCTTGTAAAACAACAACAACAAGGAGCATCCAAAAATATTTTCTGAATATCATAGGTCTTATGAAAAATAGCATTTTCAGTCTTTATATCCATTATCATAATTTATTTGGGCATATTTCTCTAATAGACATAATGTAAACAACAAGCTTTCATGATTGATTCAATATATTTGTGAAAGCATGTGAAAAGAAGCAAAATTCAACAGGATGACATTACTTGAGGAATCAAAGTTGATAAATTGATATGGAATGTAACAATTTTTGACCAAGTATGGACACACTCAAGAAAAGAGATCAGTCTGACCTGCATCCAGCATATCAAAAAGGACTTTCTTGGCTTCGTCCAACTCCTGGACCTTGCAGAAGCCATGGATCAGAGCCTTGTAGGTAAACTGGTCTAGAGACAGTCCTGATTCCAACATCTTATTCCTAAGTTTCCATGCAAAGGCCATGTTCCCTCTCTTGCAATAAGCATTAATCAAGGTATTGCATGTGATGCTGTCAGGTTGAACCTTCCTCTCATCCATCTCATTCAGAAGATCATTAACAGCTTTCATTTTTCCTTCTTGGCACAGCTTACGAATGATTGAATTATAGGTGGCTACCCCAGGATACAACCCTTTAGCTTCCATTTCCTCACGCAAGCTAAGTGCCTCATCAAGGTTGTTCACCCTGCAGTAGCCATCAATGAGAGTAGTATAAGTCACATGGTTAGGAATGGCACCCTTAATGTCTTTAAAAAGCCTTGCTGCCTCCCTCATTCTACCTTCTTTACAAAACCCATAAATAAGAGAATTATAAGTTATAATATCCGGATGGATCCCTTCTCTATCCATTCTTTCCTGAACAGCCAAAGCCTCATAGTGCATTCCCTTCTTGCAAAACAATGAGATCAATGTGTTATAAGAGAACAGATCGGGACGGACACCCGTCTGCTCCATCTCATTCATTAAATTTTCAGCCTTCTTGACATCCCCTGATTTGTAACAAACATGGATCATAACATTAAAGATGTGGATATTTGGTGCAGTCCCCATCCGAATCATATCGAAGTATACTTTCCATGCAGTAGCAGCTAGTCTAGCCTTTGCAAGTGCACTCAAGAGAGCACTGCAAGCATGCAGGTCCGGCCTCAAGCCATTGCTCTTCATCTGCTCAAATATCTGGACTGCGTCCTGAGTCATCTTTGACTGTGAGTAAATAAATACAAGCCAACTTAAGATCTGAGAATTCGAGTCAGTGTCCTCATAACTGCTCAGCAGTGAATTCAGCACTGAAGGGGATGAGAGGAAATCCTTGAAAGCAAACTTCTCGAGCAATTCTCGTGCAGCTTTGAACTGCCTGTCCCTGGTGAGAAGGTGGACCATGGTCCAGTTGGGCTGGAGGGAGTGATGGTAGTGGGGAAGAGATTGCACCCACCTGAAGAATGCCCATGAGAGCGAAGTGTCCGCAGACAGCTGAAGTAAAATCTGGTTCACATTCGAGGTGGTGAAGCAATGAATGGTACGAGCGTTCGACAGATTAGACCAGTTTCCCTTTAAGACAATTGCACAAACACCTTGTATGAATCGAGCCTCATTCTTTTTATAAATCAAGCTTCCCATGTGCCAAAAACCTCTCCTTTTATCGACCTTTCTTTATGCTATGGAGCACCAGAAGACCAGTAAAAAATCATATAGAAATCGTTTGTATCACTCCAACACGATCAGAATCTTTTTTTTTTTTACACAAAAAAATTATGAATTTCGACGATTTGAATCGAGAAGAAGGCAATGAGGTATAGATCATAGGAACAGAAAGACGATGGGCGATTACCGACAACCCAAGAGGAAGAAAAACAAAGAAGAGCGGAGAGTTTTGGGCTGAGGATTCGACTGGAGAGGTGGAGGTAAAATCGAGGATTAAATGGGACTAGATCGGAGGGCGGGAATGGGGCCGGGTCGAGGTAGAGCAGACCGCGAACCGGATCGAGTCACCAATAAATTTCGGTTTATTTTAACCATAATTTCGAGGTCACGAAAAAAAAAAAGCTCTCACGTGCGAAAACTCCACAACCGTCACGTGCGTGCGTAAGAAAATAATTTGGCTTGCTACTTGTTAACCAAGCAATCGCATTTATACTCGATAATTCGATATCATCCATGAATTTAGAAAATTACATTTTTAATTTTGTAGCTTATTACCAATAAATTTCGTAGCTTATTACCACCAATTAGAGGGGGATGAAACTTGAGCGTGGTTAACAATCATCATTTCATTTGGAATGTTCATTGTTTTTCGGCAAGTTTGCTGTTGTATTTTTTTTTTGTGAAGGTTTAGAAAATACATATTTTTTTATTTTTTTAAATAGAATGATGGTGCATAAAATTGCATAGCCACCTAAATTTTATCACCTCTATCATATTTAACACTTTATTATATTATGTCCTGTGCATTATTCCGAAAATAGGGATACGAATTCCGTAGGAATAGCTTATTCCCTTTGTTATTCTAGATTTCTGTTGGATGAAAATCTGGTATTCCATGTTATTCCAGTGCAATTAATGCAGTGTTATTCCAAATGATGTTTGGATGATATGGGAATAAGCATGTATTCCAGTAGGAATAGATGAAGAATTTTTCTGAAATTCCAAAGATACCCCTCCAATAAAATGGTTATCAATTTTATTTTTTTAAATGACATGAATAAATTATTATTTATAATAAATAAGGTAATAAATTAATTATTTTTAATAAAATAATATAAGAACACTTAATAAATTATTTTATATTAATAAAAAAAATAACATAGTTAATTATTATTTCTATTAATAAATTTATTTAATTTTAAATTATATTATAAATAAATTTATTTATTTATTTAATTGAATAAATTATTATTTATTAATAAATAAGGTAATTAATTATTATTAATAGGAATACTTAATAAATTATCATACTGCAAGAATAAGGTAATAAATATTATTAATAGCAAATAAAGTTTATTATTTCATACCTAATTATTATTAATTTTTTTAATTTTAAATTAATTATAAATAAATTTATTTAATTAATTTAATTGAATAATTATTATATTAATAAATAAGGTAATAAATTAATTATTAATAATATATTTAAGATGCCATCGGTGCCTCTAGAATAGCTACAGTGGGAATAGGAGCTATTCCATCCAGTACTATAGAATAAGAAATGGAATAAGAAGGGTTGACTGGATAGCTAATCTAGTGGGGCCCACATACCTTTTCCTTCTGTTTGGGGGGAATAAGAGGGAACAAGGGCCTTATTCCCCCATCCAAACACTGCATAAGGGAATACGATGGAGGTAGCATTAGAATGTAACTGCCGCCACCATGAGGAATTTTAACATGTTGACATGGAATGCATTGCATTAAAAAAAAGAATAAAGTTTTATTTCATATTATTATTATTATTTATATTAATATATTTCTTTAAGATGATGCATATTATTTGAATTTTTTATTTTTTTCTCTAAGATTGATATTATCATTGAAGGGTTTTGCTATGTTATTTTTAATATATATATATACACACACATATTTCTCTCATGTTGATAAAAATATACACAAAAAATATATGCTATAATACCATATTAGAAAATAAAAAATTATGGTTAAACCATAATAAAAACCCTAAAATAAAATTATAGTTAAACCCTAGGAGGTGTCTCTCTTTTTTCTAATTTTAAAGAAAAAAGAGCTAAAAAAACTTGTAATGCTTATTTTCTAGATGTTGATTGAACTTTATTTTAGATAAATAATTACAATCAATAATTATTTTATTTTATAAATTTTAAAGAATAAAATTAAAAATCTAGATTGATTTATTTATGAGGTTTGAATGAACTAAACAATATAGTAGGAACCAATTTGGTTTCATTTTTATGTGTAATATATGGAAGGAATAAGTCATTTTGATTGTAATTTTAATTCTGATTCAAATTTCAATGTCAAACAAAATAGGTCTTAAATAATTAAAATATTTTTTACTACTTTAAAGAGTACTGTAGCAAAATCTATCATCATAATATAGTGTTTTGTTACATTGTTTGACAAGAAGTTTCTGAATCTTTCAGTTTCATGTCCCACCTCTAGTATCTAATTTCACCTGCCTGCGCTTTTTTTTTTTTAAGGTTCTTTGATGCTGTAGCTTTTAATGGTTACAAACCAACATTGTTAGAGAATCTAGAAAGTTATTTTTATGCTTTTAAATTTTTATACAATGGATAAAAAATAAAAGTGATCTAATAAAAGTCAAATAGACTTAAGAGACATTGGAGTCATATGGTTTACCAATTTATTTAACAGAATTGTAGCAACTAAAAAAATGCGATGATTGAAGAAAAAGCATATTAATCTCCGTATACAAAAATAAAGGGATATTCAAAACTGTGCAAGTTATAGAAGGATTAAGCTAATTATGAGTCATACAATGAAATTATGGAAGAAAATAATAGAAAATTGATTAAGAGCTGAAACTTTGGTGTCAAATAATCAATTTAAATTATACCTGGAATATCCATCATGGAAGCTATTTATTTATTAAGAAGATTGATGGAGAGATATAGAGAAAAGAAAAAAAAGACCTTCGTATGATCTTTATTGATTTAGAGAAAGCATATAAAAGAGTACATAAATAAATAATATTATGGGTTTAAAAAAAAGAAGTTACCAAAAGGTACATATAATTGATAAAAGATATGTATGATAGAGCAATAACTATTGTTAAAAATAACAATAGAAGAAACTAGTGAGTTTTCAATTACTATAGGTTTACATCAAGGATCTGCCTTAAGTTCTATCTTTTTGTATTAGTTATGGATAAATTAACAAACATATTCAAAATAATATCCTATGGTATATGTTATTTGCAGATGATGTAGTGTTGATTGATGAAACTAAATCTAAAGTAAATGCTAAGCTAGAGATTTGAAGAGAGGCTTTAAAATCTAAAGGTTTTAAGATTAGTATAACTAAAACTGAATACATGAAATGTAATTTTAGTGGAAGTAGAAATACAAATGAAGAAACAATAAAGATGCAAGCTAAGAGATATCAAGGAGTGAAAAATTTAGGTATTTGGGATCAATTATCCAGCAAGAAGGTGAAATAGGTGAAGATGTGAATCATAGAGTTAAAGTAGGAGAATTAAGTGGAAAGTGCTTGGGAGTATTGTATGATCGGTGCATCCCATTAAAATTTTAAGAAAAATTCTATAAAATTGCTATTAGGCCAGCTATGCTATATGGAATAAGTGTTGGGTAATATTGAAACAACATGTGAATAAATTAAGTGTAATAGAAATACATATGTTAGATAGATATGTGGTAAAACTTTAAAAGATAGAATTAGAAATAAATATAAGAGAAATGATAGAAGTAGCCCCAATTGAAGATAAAATGAGAGAAAATTGATTACGGTGGTTTGGACATATACAATGTAGACCTTTAGATGCTTGGTCCTGAATAGAGCAGAGCGGAGGAAGCAAATTCATGTAGCTGACCCATATAGTTGGGAAAAGGTTTAGATGAGTTGAGTTGAATTGAGTGAGGATAAAAAATAAAAGTCAAATTTTACCTATCTAATACTACTAATTCATTTCATGTTAAGATTCCTATATAATAGCAGCAATTTTAATAAGCTTCATTTAATATTGCCTCCATCCTGCGCCCAAAGCACATAAAATAAACATCAGGCATCCTTTATTCACCTCTGATTTTTTTTTTTAATATGGATAATTAGCAGTCTTCTTTTTTTCACTATTGAACATATTTTTAAGTCTTTCGGTTGCTTCCATGTGCCAGCCAGTCTATGATACTCTTCCCACATCCAACCAATGCCCCTCTGAATGATCAAAAGCCTTCAAGATCCATCCATGCATTTTCTGTGCTTCGCTGTTCATCATGTGGTTTAGTTTGTTTAATTATTAGCAATAAATCAATTTTGCAATGTTTTACCTTCCTTCAGTGGGAGGAAAGAGAACTGAGAATGCTTGGAATGTGAACAAAGTTAGATCCGAAAGCTGGTGTCTTTCCTATCCCACCTTCTGAGAAAAAAAAGGCCCAGAAGCCACTAACAACATCAAAGTCATCATGGGAACCACCTCGTGCTTTCATCCTCTTTACGGATCCTCCATTGCCCATGAGAGTCAGAAAAGGGAGACAGAACCGAGTTCAGATTGCAGGAATTATAAATTCATTGTTGAAAGAGTCCTTGCAAGACCAAGTAGGCCACAACTACTGCAAGTTGATCAGGACAAGATGGGATCACATTGGTCTTTGGATATACTAGGACAAGTTCATATCAGAAAGGGGGGATTATCTTATGTCTTACGCCATATTCATATCAAAAGTTTAGTAAAAATGTGAACAGATTTAGCAAATATGTTAATAACTTAATGATGAATACTGATGCTAATGCATTTATTTTATATAAAAGATTTATTTTATATGTATCATATCTATTGTACCTTTCTTATAAGAGATGGACAGCCAGGTCAAAAGCAGCATATATGAGAAGGTAGTAAAACATTATTCAATTAGTACAAACAAAAATAATAAAAAGTAGTAGTAGAAGAAGAACTCATGCGTCAAATGACACAATCTATCACAAACTGAAGGTAGCCATGTTTGGAGGGAAGAGATCCGTGTCCGACCTTGATCCCACAAGTTTGACTGTAAAAAATATACTAATTTTAATAAACAATTAAAACTAATTATAAAATAGATTGATTGGATCTTTTAAACTTACATGGTTCTAAGAGCATGTGATGTTGTTTGATGAGGTTCAAACTCAAACAAAACAAAGCAAGCTAAAGTCAATCATAGAAAGCTAGTCAACTTATGCAACATCTCACTCATGACGCAATTTTGATGAATTAATCGCCGGACGCTTCCTGCTTGCAATTTCTTTCTGCCAAAAGATAAATAAAAAAGAGCCTTGTGGCAACTCTTCCACAAAACCAAACCATCGTCACCATTTGACAGAGAAAAATTATGCTTCCGGGGTTTACAAGATAAGCAAGGACTAGATTGCCAAGCAACTGATGGTTTGTTTTTATCCACAACTTCTTTATATATTTCTCTCTCCCTCTCTCTTTATTTTCAATGGTAGAAATTCTCTCTCACCAGATAGCTAGCCTGCCATGCACGATTTCAGAGGCCGTTTTTTATTACTTTGGATGCCATTTCCGGTCAAATCAGGCGAGTCGAATGCAAACAAGAAGAGAAGCTTCTAAGGGGGAAAAAATCAACTCTATTTCCGTCATCTGGTTGGTGTGTTCGCCGCGTTGAGATCACACGCGAGGAATATATCCTAATTCACACAGCACGTACGCTCCAACAAAACACCTGTAGCCAAAACATTTGCTCACAGTTAAACAACTGATTCAATTAGGTGGCAGGAAGGTAGAGACCCCACCAGCCTAAATAATTTTCTGCCACCCCTGCACGACTTAAACGCGATCGAGACGATTAATTAAGGACAAAAAGTCAAGCATGGAAGCCTCAATGCACCAACCAAGAACCCTCTCTCTATATATAAGCCCCGTCGACAAAACTTAAACGAGCCTCCTACATCGATCCAGGTCCAGCTTCCGGTTAGAGTTGGAGAATTAATAGGAGGAGAACGTACGATAGCCAATCTACTGCTCTTGGGTGGCCAGGACTCGTGGCCTCAGTCGACATGGCTGATCACCAGCAGAGAATTCATCCGGTGGACGTCGAGTCTCCACCACCATCAGCTCCCCTCGCACCCCGCAACTTCTCGCAAGCGGAAAAGCTTGATGCGGCCGATCATCAACGAGCTCCTCCGCCGCCGCCGCCGCAAGGCGCCATTCCGATAGGCCTTGCAGAACCAACCACCAAGAATAAGAAGGAGAAGAAGAGGAGGAGCCGCTGCTGCAAGTGTTTGTGCTGGACCACCCTCACCATCATCATCCTCATCATCCTCGTTGGAGCCACTGCTGGAATTCTGTACCTCGTCTTCGATCCTAAGATTCCAAAGTACTCGGTCGACCACCTCAGCGTCTCGACGTTTGATGCGGTGGATAACATGACCGCCGTCAGGGCCAGCTTCAACGTGACGGTCACGCGAGGAATCCCAACAAGAAGATTGGCATCTACTACGAGGATGGGAGCGATCTGAGCGTGTGGTACAGCGATAGCCGCCTGTGCAACGGGAGCTTCCCGGTGTTCTATCAGGGACACCGGAACACGACGGTGGTAGATGTCGTGCTGACCGGAGAGGCCCAGCTGGGGAGCGAGCTCCTTACGGAGTTGCAGCAGCAACAGGAGGCAGGGACGATACCGTTGCTGTTTAAAGGCGACGTGCCGGTGAGGGTGAAGTTTGGAAGCCTGAAGCTGTGGAAGGTGACCTCCAGAGTGAGATGCCATCTGGTGGTGAATAGTTTGAGCGCCAGCAATCAGATCAGCATCAAATCAAGCAGCTGCAAATTTAAGTTGAAGCTCTGATTAATTTCATGATCTTCTTTCCTTCCGTTCTTGAGGTACGGCCGGGGATGCCGTTTACGTACGTATATTGAGTTGAGGCTGGGTTATTCTTTGTTTCTTCTTTACATTATTTTTTTTTTTTTTTTTTTTTTGGCTTTCACAATACATATATATGGAGGTGTTCTGCAGGCATGCACCCCATCTCATATTGCTGGATATTTGTATTGATTTATTTAGAATATCTACTAGTTAAATAATTCAACATTAGGATTTTGCTTTGCTGGATATTATGTTTAATTAAGAAAGCTAAAATATTGTTTAAAATATTTCAACCTTTTTTGCAACACGTGTAAACAATTCACAATTCACCTTCCGTGTAAACAATAGAAACTTTAATTATAGGCACTCATGCCTGACGCGTGTCAGGAAACTCAAAAAGTAATAGGAACCATTCTGAGGCTCATAATTTAAGACAATAGATTTTTCATGGTTTGTAATGAACCAACAACAACGGTGCCTGGGGAGAAAAGTAAATGGTTTATCCAAGATTTAGACGGTCAGCTAGGTGGAAGTAGGTGGGATCATATCCAATGCCTTGAGCATGAAAGCATAGGTGAAGGCATCCTCCTGTAGCTTCTCAAATCTGCATCCAATTGACAAACTTAAAGTCAAAGTAAGAAAACTTAAAGAAAAAAAAAAGGTTTTTTTAAAAAAATGCAAATGATATATGCAAGCTGATATAGCTATTGTCCTAAGCCTGGAAAAGCTGTTGGCACATCACCTGCCATGGCTGCCTACAATGTCATGCAGGGATGTTACGAGTCGATGAAATGTCTAATCTAGCTCCAAACAGAGTCCAGCCAAGTGTCTGGACAACATTGGCACCAAAACATAGTCCATATACTCAGAATAAACTCCATTTGGGTGCACAACAAGGCTCCTATTTTCATTTTGTTTTCATCAACAACTCATAAGTGCAATCATGGTCCAGGTTAGAACTGCGGCTTGATACCAAGCACAGTTGATAGTAGTACCCATAACTGAGAACCCACCTCCATATACATTTTATTTATTGAATTAGATGGCACAGTTGCCAACATGCCGTTATTTCCCACTTCTTCCTCCCACAAATTTTCAACTCTAATTTATCCAACTTCTGCTAAACAAAAAGAACAAAAAGCTGCCACTAGATTTGAATATCTGCCGCATTTCAAATATAACAATTTTTTTTTATGCTAAAGGTGCAGTGTTACAAAGAGAAACTCATGTTTCGAATATTTTACCTTCCTGACTTTGAGAAGTGCCCAGCACCAAGTTCGCACTTAAATAAAAGCATATTGTCATCAGTCTTCATTTCCCTTAACTTTGCAACAAACTTAGCAGGTTCCGAGTACATAACACGGGGATCTATATTTTAAGATGCAAAACAGTTTACATAATATTACTTGAGAAAACATATCATTACCCACTCTGAAGTGGTTCACTTACCGTTTAAACCAGCTGTTACAAGAATATTGGGATAGTTTTGAGCTTTTACCTGCAATACAGCCAAATTAAGCATCAATTTCACATACTTTTCACAAAGAAGCAGGATCCAGCCATGCAAATGCCATGATCAGCTTATATTGCATGTTATAAGCTCAATATTAAAATAGACAGGCCATAGAAGGAAGACATAAAATGCATGTTCATAAAAAACAATCGCAAACAGACAAATCGAGTAGCAAGAGAATATCACACCTAGACAGACAGGCAAAATGAAAACTAATGATTCCCCATGGTATAAGTACATATAGATCAGAACCTGGGGGTTATATTTACAGAAGTGGATACCAAATACCGAAGCAGAACATAAAGATGAAAATAATGATGGTAATGACGACTCATGGAGTTGCAGAATCAGCAGCAGGGTGGCAGACATTCAGGAGAAGCAGATCTCTCTGCAATATTTACTCTTTAAAAAAATTGAAATGCTTTTGCACTGTAACTTACTGCAATCTGTCTTTATAACTGCACCTAAATCAAACTTCAGATTCATGCATGACGGATCAAATAGTTTTAACCAAATTAACGACAGCAACACTCCATACATGATGACAATGAAGGGTTGTAGAATGTCCAGAAAGATGCCCTCCTAATTCTTGTACAAAACACAAGAAGCAAGATCCTCATAGTAGGTGCAACAACATGTTTATAAATAGTATAGGCAAAATTCCTACAAACTACAGGTGTGCGAGCTCAGGCTAACCCCAAACCAACATTGCAACGGTTTGAACGTTTAATGGCTTATAAGCCAAAATCCACAAGCTTATATTGCAACAGCTTCAGTGACAACCACCAGCTCACTATGAGCTTTCTACTGTCCGGTTCAGTGTGTTTCACCACTATATACTACGAATCACATATACAAGACCTTCAAATAAACCCTAAATAATACAAGACCTTCAAATAAACCCTAAATATCTTCTTCAACAATTCTCCAGACAACTCAAAGTAGAAGCTGTTGGATGGAAAATTCCCAAGTGCAATCTTGCAATGACAAAGAAGTTAATGCAAGAACACGAGAGAAACAAATAAATGAAAAGGTCATGAAAATAGAAGACAAAAGGAGTACGCTTAGAATTAAGTCCAAAAAGTTTGGTCTATTAAATCAACATGAAAGCAATATGAGGCAGGCCTTGAAAGCCATCATCAAAAAAGAGATTTTGAACATCTGGGACTAAAACATAATTTACGGCAATGTCCTGCACATAAATGTATGAAACAAGATAGTAGGCTAATCAGCACTCACATTATCAACTGGAGAATATGATTTCATATAGAAATAGAATTCCTCTTTCCGTGGGTCTCCCCATTCCTGTACAGAGAATTTATAAAGATATTAAAAAAGTAGACAATGATCTAAAACTCATTTAATGAGATCAGCTTGAAAAAACTCAAAACACATGCATTACAGAAGGTTAAAAGAACAATAAATACACAAGTTTTCCTGGTTATCTTTAAATATAAAAAAGTCATGCAACTCGAAAGAAGGAAATTAAAACCAGGTCCTGCAATCATGCCTGACTATGACAAAACAAAGGACAAAAAATGTTCTTTTGATTTTTGGAGCATAAGAATAGAACAATTACCAGAACACATACAAGAAGAACAGAAGTAGGAACGTAAGTACCTCCCACTCAGATGTAGTTAATGGGATGCTTGGATCAAGCATGGTTGTCAGTACATCAACAAATGGGACTCCAGCTACAGCTACCTTGAACAGATCAGGGCGCATGTTTAGAACAGCACCCATCAGCAAGCCACCTGCACTCCTCCCATTAATGCATATTTTTTCTTTTGAACAATACTTATTCTGTATTAAATACTCTGCACACGTGATGAAATCAGTGAATGTATTTTTTTTCTTTAACAACTTCCCATTTTCGTACCACTGTCTTCCCATTTCACCTCCTCCACGAATGTGAGCTATTGCAAATATAAAGCTCCTGTCTACTAAAGACAACCTTGAAGCTTTGAAACTGGGATCTATGCATACCTGTTACAAAAAAAAAAAAAAAGAAAAGAAGAACAACCGACTTTAGTGAGGCTAAAGCCTAAAAGCCTTACATGGTTAATAATATGAGATGATATTTGATAACAAAGGCAAAAATCACATAGCCTAAACAACTTTCTTAAACTTCCTCATAATGCAACTTCTCACCATCTTTGCACAGATCAGAAGCATATGGTGAATTTGAAATTTGGATATGCTAGTATCAATACACAAGGATCAAATAAACAATAATAGACATGATAACGTTCAGTGCAGAAACCCATAATTGCTCGCATTAAATATAACAAAGATGTTCAAGTGAGTCCTCCATTTTATGATACCTAATTCTATCTACTTTATCTTGTTCAAAGTGAATATTAGCACAGCCAAATTCAATTTCAATCTGTCCTCAGCCATGAAGAAAATTACAAGTTACATATGATCCAGCATTAGTTTTGAGTTATCAGGACACAGAGCATCAAAATATAATCATTTGCCTCAACAGGGCATCATAACTGAACTGAAAAACAGACAACAAAAAATGGGAAAAAACCACATAAGTTAGAATTTCCTCTTGCAACAATAGTATCTGTTTGACCTCCAATAGCCAAAACAAGAACTTCTGGTCCTCTCTTGTAGGTTGTCACCTTGTCCTCCTTAACCCAGAGACAAACCAAAATTTAAGTGTCACACATAAACACAGGTTATGCAGTAGGTGACCGCTGAAACACCTTGTGTGAGCCCCTGCTCCGCGGATCCTCACATGTGTGAAGATTCGCCATTGTTGACGGAGGAAGGGGGGCGCGCCCCCTTCCTCCGCCATTGTTGACGGCCGCGGCAGGGAGTGCCGCAGCCAGTCAAAGAAAGGGGGCGATGCGCCCCCTTCACACGGTCACAGGGGAGGGGATAACCCTCCCTCGCCATGATTTAAGGAGGGGGGAGCACCCTCCTCCATTCTCCTCCTCCCCCGCGGCCAAGGTAAGAGAGAGAATGAGAGAGAAATCAGAGAGAGAGAGAGGGGGGATGGAACCAAGCCGGTTCACGGCTTGGTTCGGGCCCGGCGGAGTGGCCGTCGCCTCGGGCCCGGGCGCGGCGCGGCCCTCACCGGCGCGGGCCGTCCGGTGGAGGTCCGGCCGTGGTGGCCGGCCGTGCCACCGGCACGGATCGTGCCGCGGACAAGTGAAAGGAGAAAGAGAGAAATAAAGGGAGAAAGAGAGGGAGGGAGGCGCCGCGGCACGGCCGGCTCCGGGCCGGTCGTCGGCCGGGCCCCCCCGGGGAGTGGCCGGCGCGGCCCTGGCCGCCGGCACAATCTCCCGTTTGGGGAAAGGGGAGCGGGCCGGCTGGGCCGCTCTTTTTGGGCCCTGTTGGGCCGGCTCACGAGCAATTTTGGGCCGATTTGAACCCCGTATTGGGCCAAAAATGAAAAAATAAAAATATGCCGGATCAGTGTTGATTCTAGTTTCTGGGGTATTTTTATTTTCCATTTGGGCTTATGTATTGGGAGATATTCAAGCCCCAAGTTGGCCCCGGGATTAAACTGGGTAGAGTTAAAAGCTATTTTGATATGCTATTTTTGGGGACTAAAAATTGGGAAATTGATGCTGTAGGTACCCAGGTGCTTAAATAGCCGAATTACATTTTTGGATTAGCGCCAGAGGTAAGTAAGTTTATCATAATTTTCATAAATTATTAAAATATAAAATTATGTATTTAAATGCTATATTGTTATATATTGCATTATTTGAAAAATAGAAAATGGATTGGTATTATTATTTGCAAATGAGCATTTACTATGATTAGTTTATTATTTATTATATTTTGCAAATAATTGGGTATCTATGTGGACAACTGATCAATTGGCATGACTTTGAAATTGTTAAAGGTTTTATAAATACATGTGTTTGACATGTTTAATTCACTGTAATTATGAAAAGTATATGGATTGCATTTTTGCAATGATACATGCTATTTGGCAAATGTGACATGAAAATGATACTTTGTGTATATGATAATATGTCCCACCATGGTCCGCTATGATATGTATGATGTGATATGTTGCATGACTCACTTGGCACCGGGACCCAACTCCATAGGGGGGTATATGGAGAACACACCCAGGAGGTGTGCTGTGACAGGATATGGCAATATTATGCCACATGGCACCGGGACCCATCTCCATAGGGGGTATATGGAGAACACACTCTTGGGGTGTGTTGTAGCCGGATATGGCAGGATGTGAGTTCATGACACTGGTTCCAGGACCCTGACTCCTAGGGGATATTTATGGAGGATACACCCGAGGGGGGTGTTCTGTGTACATAGTGTGTGCCGTGGGACATTGGTATAAAAATATTTTTACATGCTATTTACAGTGGTACAGTGGTTTTATCCTGAAATTGTATATTCTTGAAATGCTATATAGCAATTGCTTCCAAAATTATTTTGAGCATATGATGCATGTTTTGATAACATGGTAAAATGTATTTGAAACATGGAAGCTTGGCAGATGTTTATTATGAAAATTTGAGTTGATAAAAGCTTGAAGTAATTACATTATATTATAGTTGGCTTACTTATTGAGTGTGAGCTCATTTAAATCTCACAATGTTTTTCAGAGCCACAGAACTGAAGATGGGATATGGGGTAGTTGGAGCAGCTATCAGAGTGACTTAGATCCAATACTTTGTTGTAACCCCATTGAATTATGTATTTTGGCATGTAGCCTAAAACATATGATTATGGTTTGTATTAAGAACCATTTAAATTGGATGATATATTATTACCCCTTCTTGTATTAAATGTTATATTTCGGGACGCCTTGCATGCCAGGCATGCGGCGGGTTGCCACCCCTAGATCCAATATAGGGTCTGGGGCGTGACAGCTTATGTGGTATCAGAGCCTAGGTTTGACCTTAGGGACAAACACAAGATGACACTAGGCAGAACATTAGGATTACATTGGGAGGGTGATAACTTTATTAAAAATTTCAAGTAATATATTTTGAAAGCCTGAATTTTGTGGTTTACAAGGATATTGACTGGAACCTAACCTGGCAGGAGTTAAGAATGCCACGTCGCACTAGGAGTCTGCGGCCTATTGGGAACTCCCAGGCTGGTGACTCTGGCCAGCAGGGAGGCCAGCAAGCTTCTGGAGGCTCTGGTTCCGTTAATTTGGCTGACAATGATCAACCACAATTTCAGGCCCAGTTGCTTCAGGCTCTTGCGGGAATGTCGCAGGCTATGCAAGCCATGCAGCAACAGATTCAGCAAATCCAGCCTGCTCGGCCTGCCTCTCCCGCTCCGCAGCCTGCTCAGTCGGCTCCATCCAGCCCTGGCGGGGAGGGGGCCGGAGCTTTGCTGAGTTCAAGAGCTTGGCCCCTGCTCCTTTTGTGGATCTACTAACCCTGCCGATGCTGAAAAATGGATGAGGGAGATGGAGAAAGCCTTTGCAGCTCATGGTAGCCAAGAGGAGGAGCGAATCAGATTCGCTACCTACCTCCTTCAGGGGAGGCATATGATTGGTGGCTACTTGTGGAGCAGCGAATGGATGGACGGGCTATTTCCTGGGAGAGTTTAAGGAAGTCTTCTATGACAAATACTTCCCCAATAGTGCAGAGACAAATGCAGTCGGAGTTTGTCAAACTGGAGCAAGGAAATCTCTCTGTGGCGCAGTATGAAGCCGAGTTTACCCGGTTGGCTCGGTTTGCTCCAGACATAGCGGCCACTGAGAGAGCCAAGATCATCAAGTTCACCGAGGGACTGAGGCCCAGACTGATGCAAGCAGTCAATGCCTTTGAACTCTCCACATTCAGTGCTGTGGTGAACAAGGCCCTGGTGATTGAGAGGGATATGGGTGTGGTCCATAAGCAGTGGGAGCAGCAGCAGAGGAAGAAGGGTCTCCTTCTGGCCAGTCTTCAGGTCAGGCCAAGAAGAAAGGTCCTTATCAGGCCCCCTCAGGACCGAAGAGTACGGAAACCGTTGCCCTCAATGCGGAAACTCCCACCCGGCAAGTGGTGCCGCGGGACGGCTGGTGCCTGCTTCATATGTGGGCAGGTGGGTCACAAGATGGCCACTTGTCCCCTTCGGAGGGATCAGCAGCCTCCTGCGGATCAGGGTAGAGGCCAGCAGCAGCAGCCTAGGACCCAGGGAAGGGTCTTTACTCTCACACAGCAGGATGCTGCCGCTTCTAACTCCGTTGTGACAGGTACGCCTGTTACTTAAGTACTCGTTTAAGATTGTTTCATTCATATGCAATGGGATGCATTGATCATGAATGATAAAAGTATTGTTAAACCTCATGACATCTAAGACAAACTAAACTTTGTGACCAGGTATAATTAAAGTAGGCAACACTTATGCTCAATTCTTAGTAGATCCGGGTGCCACGCATTCATTTGTATCTAGCACATATCTCGCCAAGGATGAATCTTTGACACCCGTTCCCCTAGAGCAGGAGTTGCACATTGCTCTCCCAAATGGTGATGTTATGAGGGTAGACTCAGTATGCAGATCTTGCCTGATTAACATGGGGGATAGGAGATTGAAGGCCGATCTAATCGTCCTCCCACTAAAATCCTTTGATGTTATCCTTGGGATGGACTGGTTGGCCTCCTATCATGCTTCAGTAGACTGTTTCAGGAAGATGGTGATCTTCAAAATTCCTAATCAACCTGAATTCAGTTTTACTGGAAGTCAGGAGCATCTGGCCTCGGTGTTCGTGTCAGCACTACAGGCCGCAAAGTATTTGAAGAAGGGTGGCCAAGGGTTTCTTGCTGTGGTCAAAGACCTTCAGCAAGATGAGGTCAAGTTGGAGGATATTCCAGTGGCTCGGAATTTCCTGATGTATTCCCAGATGATTTGACCGAATTACCCCCAGATCGGGAGGTTGAGTTCACTATTGATTTGGCCCCTGGCACTGGACCTATATCCAAGGCCCCGTACCGTATGGCCCCAGCTGAACTAAAAGAGTTGAAGAGCCAATTGCAGGAGCTCCTGACCGGGATTTATCAGACCTAGTGTATCTCCTTGGGGTGCTCCAGTATTATTTGTCAAAAAGAAAGATGGAAGTCTTCGGCTCTGCATTGATTACCGAGAAATCAATAGGGTAACAGTGCGGAACAAGTATCCTTTGCCGAGGATTGATGATCTATTTGATCAACTCCAAGGAGCTCGGGTATTCTCGAAGATTGATCTTCGGTCAGGATACCATCAACTCAAGGTCAAGGCTGGGGATGTGCTAAGACAGCATTCAGGACTAGGTATGGCCACTACGAGTTCTTGGTGATGCCGTTTGGGTTGACTAATGCCCCGGCAGCATTCATGGACTTGATGAACAGAATCTTTAAGCCATACTTGGACCAGTTTGTGGTGGTGTTCATTGATGACATCCTGGTGTATTCTAAAAGCCAGGAGGAGCATGTGGACCACCTGAAGATTGTTCTGCAAACTCTTCGGGAGAAAAAGCTTTATGCCAAGTTGCAGAAGTGTGACTTCTGGTTGAGCCAAGTATCATTCTTGGGTCATATAATATCTAAAGATGGCATATCTGTGGACCCAAGAAGATTGAGGCAGTTGTTAACTGGTGTAGGCCTTCCAATGTATCTGAAGTAAGAAGTTTCGTGGGGCTGGCTGGATATTATCGCAGATTTGTGGAAGGCTTCTCTCGCATTGCTCTACCCCTGACTCGCTTGACCCAAAAGCAAGCGAAGTTTGACTGGACTGAGGAGTGTGAGAGAAGTTTTCAGGAGCTGAAGCAACGCCTAGTATCAGCCCCCGTCCTTACCCTTCCGTCAGGATCTGGAGGATTCACCCTATTCACGGATGCTTCTCGGAAGGGATTGGGATGTGTTCTGATGCAAAATGAGAAGGTGATAGCTTATGCCTCCAGGCAGCTAAAGCCATACGAGCAAAATTATCCTACCCATGACCTGGAGTTGGCCGCTGTGATTTTTGCCTTGAAGATTTGGCGGCATTATCTATATGGAGAGACATGTGATGTGTACACAGACCACAAAAGTCTGAAATACATCTTCACTCAGAAGGAGTTAAACTTGAGGCAGAGGAGGTGGATGGAGCTACTAAAAGATTATGACCTGAACCTGCACTATCACCAGGGAAGGCCAATGTGGTAGCTGATGCCTTGAGTAGGAAGTCCTCCTCGGAGTTAGCTTCTATGATCACTTCTCAGCCTCACATCCAGAGGGACCTTGAGAAGTTGGAGGTTGGATTGCGAGTACAACGGTCCGATGGGCTTGTGCAGCACTTGTACTCCAACCAACTCTGTTAGACAGGATCAAGTCCTCCCAGAAAGAAGACTTGGACCTGCAAAAGATTAAAGAAGCTGTGAAGTCAGGGGTTCAAAATGAATTTGCTATAATGGAGGATGGATCCCTGAGATTTGATGGCAGGCTCTGTGTGCCAAATGTGGTGGAACTAAGAGCAGAAATTCTAAGGGAGGCTCACTACTCTCCCTATACAGTGCACCCAGGAGGCACCAAGATGTACAGAGACCTAAAAGAAAACTTTTGGTGGAAGGGAATGAAAAGAGAGATTGCTCAGTATGTGGCCAAATGTTTAGTATGTCAGCAAGTGAAGGCTGAGCATCAAAGGCCTGCGGGACCTCTTCAATCTCTGATGATTCCACAATGGAAATGGGAGAAGATCACTATGGACTTCGTGACTGGTCTGCCTAAGACCCCTAGGAGCAATGATGCGGTGTGGGTCATTGTAGACAGATTGACGAAGTCAGCCCATTTCCTGCCATTCAAGGTTGGGATCTCCAGTGAGAGATTGGCCAACATGTATATTGAGCAAATTGTGAGGCTTCATGGTATTCCCGTATCTATTGTATCAGATCGGGATACTAGGTTTGTGTCCCAATTCTGGAAGAGCCTTCATAGAGCTCTGGGACCAAATGAACTTCAGCACAGCCTTTCATCCTCAGACAGATGGGCAGTCTGAGAGGACCATACAGACCCTGGAGGACATGTTGCGAGCCTGTGTGATGGACTTGGGTGGTGCTTGGGACAACCACTTATCTTTAGTGGAATTTGCTTACAATAATAGTTACCAAGCCAGTATCCAGATGGCTCCATTTGAGGCCTTGTATGGTAGAAAATGCAGATCTCCCTTATGTTGGGATGATGTGGGAGAGAAGATTGTTGGGCCCTGAACTGATTCGGCAGACAGTAGAGAAGGTGCAGTTGATCAAGGAACGACTCCGCACAGCTCAGAGCCGACAGAAGAGCTATGCTGATGTGAGAAGAAGGGAGCTAGAATTTCAGGTTGGAGACCATGTCTTTCTGAAGATATCACCAACCAAAAATGTGATGAGATTTGGGATTAAAGGTAAACTGAGTCCACGATACATTGGGCCATTTGAGATTCTGAGTAAAGTAGGGGAGGTGGCTTATAGCCTGGCATTACCTCCGGCACTCTCTGGGTACACAATATTTCATGTATCTATGTTGAGAAAGTACATTTCTGACCCCAGCCATGTGATACAGTTTGAGCCCATGCAGTTAAGGAATGATCTGACATATGAAGAGCATCCTGTGCGTATTGTGGACCGCAAGGATCAAGTCTTAAGACGGCGTAGCATTCCCTATGTCAAGGTTCAGTGGAGTAACCATTCTGAGAGGGAAGCTACTTGGGAGCTTGAGGAGGAAGTGAAAAAGAAATATCCTTATCTGTTTGTATCTTAGTATATGTAAATGAAAAGATGAATATTCTTATATTCTAAATGTACATCAATTTCGAGGCCAAATTTTTATAAGGAGGGAAGAATGTGCCCCTGGCGGATCCTCACATGGTGAGGATCCGCCATTGTTGACGAGGAAGGGGGGCGCCGCCCCGCCATTGTTGACGGCGCGGCAGGGAGGCGCCGCAGCCAGTCAAAGAAAGGGGGCGCCGACGCGCCCCCTTCACACGATCACAGGGGAGGGGATAACCCTCCCTCGCCATATTTAAGGAGGGGGGAGCACCCCCCTCCATTCTCTCCTCCCCCACTGCCGGCCAAGGTAAGAGAGAGAGAGAATGAGAGAGAAATCAGAGAGAGTGGAACCAAGCCGGTTCACGGCTTGGTTCGGGCCCGGCGGAGTGCCGTCGCCTCGCCGGGCCTGGGCGGGCCAGCGGCCCTCACCGGCGCGGGCGACCGTCCGGTGAGGGTCCGGCCGGCCATGCCACCGGCACGGATCGTGCCGCGGACGAGTGAAAGGAGAAGAGAGAAATAAAGGGAGAAAGAGGGAAGGGAGGCGGCCGCGGCGACGGCCGGCTCCGGGCCGGTCGTCGCGGCCGGGCCCCCCGGGAGTGGCCGGCGGCGGCCCTGGCCGCCGGCACAATCTCCCCTGTTTCGACGAAACAGGGGAGGCGGGGCTGAAAGGGAGCGGGCCGGCTGGGCCGTCTTTTGGGCCCTGTTGGGCCGGCTCACGAGCAATTTTGGGCCGCGATTTGAACCCGTATTGGGCCAAAAATGAAAAAATAAAAATATGCCCGATCAGTGTTGATTCTAGTTTCTGGGGTATTTTTATTTTCCCATTTGGGCTTATGTATTGGGAGATATTCAAGCCCCAAGTTGGCCCCGGATTAAACTGGGTAGAGTTAAAAGCTATTTTGATATGCTATTTTTGGGGACTAAAAATTGGGAAATTGATGCTGTAGGTACCCAGTGCTTAAATAGCCGAATTACATTTTTGGATTAGCGCCAGAGGTAAGTAAGTCATTTATTATAATTTTCATAAATTATTAAAATATAAAAATTATGTATTTAAATGCTATATTGTTATATATTGCATTATTTGAAAAATGAGAAAATGGATTGGTATTATTATTTGCAAATGAGCATTTACTATGATTAGTTTATTATTTATTATTTTTAAATAATTGGGTATCTATGTGGACAACTGATCAATTGGCATGACTTTGAAATTATTAAAGGTTTTATAAATATATGTGTTTGACATGTTTAATTCACTGTAATTATGAAAAGTATATGGATTGCATTTTTGCAATGATATGCTATTTGGCAAATGTGACATGAAAATGATACTTTGTGTATATGATAATATGTCCCACCATGGTCCGCTATGATATGGTATGATGTGATATGTTGCATGACTCACTTGGCATCGGACCCAACTCCATAGGGGGGTATATGGAGAACACACACCCAGAGGTATGCTGTGACAGGATATGGCAATATTATGCCACATGGCACCGGGACCCATCTCCATAGGGGGGTATATGGAGAACACACTCTTGGGTGTGTAGTGGATATGGCAGGATGTGAGTTCATGACACTGGTTCCAGGACCCTGACTCCTAGGGATATTTATGGAGGATACACCCGAGGAGGTGTTACACCGAGGGGGGTGTTCTGTGTACATAGTGTGTGGCCGTGGGACATTATTATAAAAATGCATTTTTACATGCTATTTATAGTGGTACAGTGGTTTTATCCTGAAATTGTATATTCTTGAAATGCTATATATAATTGCTTCCAAAATTATTTTGAGCATATGATGCATGTTTTGATAACATGGTAAAATGTATTTGAAACATGGAAGCTTGGCAGATGTTTATTATGAAAATTTGAGTTGATAAAAGCTTGAAGTAATTAATTATATTATAGTTGGCTTACTTATTGAGTGTGAGCTCATTTAAATCTCACAATGTTTTTCAGAGCCACAGAACTGAAGATGGGGATATGGGGTAGTTGGAGCAGCTATCAGAGTGACTTAGATCCAATATTTTTGTAACCCCATTGAATTATGTATTTTGGCATGTAGCCTAAAACATATGATTATGGTTTGTATTAAGAACCATTTAAATTGGATGATATATAGTTATTACCCCTCCTTGTATTAAATGTTATATTTCGGGACGCCTTGCATGCCAGGCATACGGCGGGTTGCCACCCCTAATCTAATATAGGGTCTGGGGCGTGACACCTTGAGTGAACAAGGCAAATTGATAGCATCAAACATCTTTCCAAAAACACAGAATCAGAAAATGAAGTTTCTACTTCTTTTATGTATAGAAATTACAAGTAATTTTAAAGGAGTTAAACTAAAAATTACACAGATTGAATTGCAACCATAAAATAGCAAAAGGACCAGACCCATCAAATAAGCAATAAAGTCACAGATTACCTCATATGAACCATAGCCATAAAGTAGCAGAGGATCAGATCCATCAAGTTTTACAAGATCCTTTCTGTAAAGAATTGAAATAGGCACTTGAGTGCCATCTGAAGCGACTGCCCATTTTCTTTCGGTTACATAATTTGATGCATCAAAACCACCTAATACCTGAGCATAGATAAAGGAAAGATTGGTCAGTCTACACTAGCATATAGACATAATGGACAGTCCGTATTATTGTACAAAACATAAAGTAACAAAAAATAAAAGATGAAAGCACACTTTAAAATCGAGGCTAAACTATATTTTTGACCCTCAAATAGGGAAGTGTGTTGCTTTAGTTCCGAAACTTCAAAAAGTTACAAAATTGATCCTGATTTTTGTTTTTTGTTTCTGTTTAATCTCTATCAATAAAATAGGGAGACACCGTAAGAAATTTACTGACTTGGAGTAAAGTAGCGTGTGACCTCCTCCCCTCTCTCTGCATCGCTCGTGCCCCTCCTCTCTCTTCCTTCCCTCTTCCCCTCTGGCCCTTCCCCTTCCCCTCCCCCGGTCCTTTGCCTTCTCCCTCCCTACCCCCCCACCCCACCCACCCACCATCGCGCGCACCCCCCTCCCCTCTCCCTCCCTTTCCCTCCTCCGCCCCTACCCCACCCCACCATCACGCGCGCCCCCCTCCCCTCTCCCTCCCTTTCCCTCCTCCCCCCTTCCCCTAAAAGGCCCTTCCCTCTCTCTCTCTCTCTCTCTCTGTCTCTCTCTCGTTTTCCTTGTGTTTAACATGAAGACCTCGTTGGACTGAACCTTGTGCTCGTAGTCGACATTGATGAGATCGAGGGGCAAAAATGACGGTGCGGAAGGAGTGGGAACAAGGAGGTGGCGATAAGATGGAGGGGTTAAAGATGAACGAGGACCTCAATTCGCTTCGCTAGGTAGGACACTATCTCAGCCCAGCTTCAACCACGTCGAATGCCACGTAGGCAAGTTCCTCACGGCGTTACTCTGTTTTAATGATAGGGACCAAATAGAAACAAAAAACAAAGTTCATGATCAATTTTGCAACTTTTTGAAGCTCAGGGACTAAAGTGATACACCCCCCTAAGTTCAAAGGTCAAAAATATAGTTTAGCTTAAAATTTAATATCATGCATACTTGATATTTAACAACATAACAGGATGAACTGATGTATAAGGAAAAGCACATGACACTATATGGATGCTTCAATTCTGATGTAATATTCTACACGAGCAGCAAATTCAAAAACAAGAAATCTAAAAACAATCAATGGTAAAGTACATCAATTATATCTAAAGTGTTGAGCCCAGATATTTTTTTAAAAAATCTGCAAAAACTCTACAAAAGAGAAACTTTTGACCAAAATCATTATCTATTTGGCTTGGTTCATGCACTTCCAGTAGCAACCAAGAGTTGGGTCCCTACAATTTCCACAGACTAGAGTCGAATAAATTATGAATGTAAATGGAAGCATGGATAGCCGTTATTCACCCATTTAACTAGATATTTTCTACCATTTAACTTGCCCCATAGATATTCTTCCATTTTTAGCTGGTGTGGTCTTCTTTTTTCTCCCTCTTAAGCAAGAGTCAAACTAAACAGGTAGCACTGATTAAAGAAGCGAGAATGTATAGAGGACCTCGCATGTGGAGGCAAGAGGTCTGAATGATGAAGCCTCAGAGAGTTTCTATTGTAATAACAAATGGTGGCCCTGTGTATCAGGCACGAGGCTTTGGAATCTTCTGTGGCCAAACTATTGTGGTTACAAAAATTATAGATAAAGCATGGTTTCCATTTTCTCCTCAAGTAATGGCTTATTTATTTTGCAAGGAAAGTAAATCTTAGAACAGGACAAGAAGAAAACACAACTAGTAATGTATTATTGATTTATCTCACCATTTTCACCTGAAACAGTGGTGAGATGATTGAATAATAAGATGAATTCAACATTCAGTTTACTATTGCTCCTCAAACAGATATATTTGATGAATTTATATGCAAAATTCATTATGCTAAAAAGACACTATTCATACTAAGAAAAGGTCTTCTCTGATTAACAAAAATAAGGAAAAATTTATCTATTTTCCTGTCAATGTTATCGAATGTATGAAGAAAAGGATATTTTTAGAATTTGCAAATATAACAATTATCATCTTTTTATTACACAAAAACTTCTTTCCTTATTAGCAGGTATAAAACGTATAACAGAGACAAAACATAATGAAAATAACTCATGTTACCACTTTACCGTTTCAATCTTCTTCAAAACAGTTGTGCCTGTATTCATGTCATAGTCATAAACAGAAGGCGGGGTTCTCATAGAGCTATAAGAAAACCGTAAAATTCTTGAAGAATATTGTGATTCTTCAGGATCCACCGAGTATACAGGATCAACAACTCAATTGTCCGGCCATCCTGAAGTTGTACAATTGGTTCCCCAATGGCTGGAAGGCCATATATGGTTACTTTTGGTAGACCTTTTTCACGTTCATACACAGCGATATGATCATTAAAAAGTTGGAAATCCTGTATTTTCACACTGAAAGAGTTTAAACTTAATTAAGCTATTGACATTAACACTTTATGTTATTAAAGACTACTTTGACAAAGTAACCATAGAAAAGAAGATGCATGTAAACAGAACCAGCATGAAGAAGAATTGAGAAATGGACCATAAATGTCTATAGTTAGAAGAAAAAAAACACAGAACATGTTTATGAAGATAAAAAGATTTTGCGTAATACAATCTCATAAGCAATTGCGTAGGATAATATCATAAGCATGATAAGAGCACACCAAGTTTTGTAAACATACCATTAGTAAAATGCCAAATGCTATTTGATAAGTGTGATAAGACTGCCCTGAATAGTCACAGAATTTGCTAACTTTTCAAAAAGACTGCCTTGCATAGTCACAGAATTTGCTGACTTTTTCAAAAAGTCGCCAGCTATTCATGTGACAGGAGCTGGCTGAATAGTTCTGCATAATATTTGGTGGTCCGTGCACAAACACAAGTGAATTTCACAAAGAAATCACAAGATTCATACTGCTTGCTGCTGGAATGTGGATATCGTGGGCACAAAATGGGAAAAAAGGTAAGGAGATTGGAATGCAGTAAAACCAAGAGAAGTGGGGAGAAAATAAAAAACATAAACCCAACAAAGGACAGGATGTGCCAGCATACAATAAATATTAAGATATTATTAGTATGGTCCTACTTGGTCCTCATCTATTGTCAGTACCTCTCTTTCGCGCCTGTCTTTATTGTTTTTCTTAGAACTCCTCTATTTTCTTGTATTTTTAAATTTTTAAATTTTATTTTTTTCCCTTAAATCACTACTGTTATTAGATTAAAATTACTTTATTTTTTCTAGAAATTTTGAAAATAATCTTACACCAATATTATTCATTTATTAATTTTATAAATATTATTTTATTTTTATTATTTAATTTTCTAAAATTTTGAATTTTAATCTTTTTTTTTTCCTGAAATCCTAGATTTTTAATCTTGCTCCTGAATGCCGAGCTTGTGACCATACCACCCTGACCAAGTTTAGCATGATGCCATAAGTGAAATGCCCAGCACTGTTTGATAAGCAAGCAATGAATGGATGGGTGGATGATAGAATGAAAACCCTATCCTGGCTGATTTTATTAAACAAAGAGAAAGAAGGGCTATACACTTTATGGTTTAAAATTGCTAAATTCTTCTTTCCCACCTCCAGTACTGCTAGACCCAAGTGCATCTTGCTTAAAGCCATGACCCAATGGAATAAAGAAAAGGGGAATAGGGTCTCTTTCTATTTCTCTTGGCATTTCATTTATGATGTTGATTTGGATTAAAATGCCATTGGCATGAAATTAAAGTAACTCTTTTATTGAAGGGTGCAAAAGGTATTTGGAAGACCAAGGCCTAACTTTAGAGACGTTGTTGCCTAGGAGTCACCCCAACAAATGTCATTTCGCCTTGGTCATGTCCAAGCACTCTGTTGGTTCCTCACCTTGAATGAGCACCTAGGTAAGCACCCAGAGCACCTCTGACAACACAAAAACAGAAGCGGTGGAACAGAATATTCAAAAGTTAATTTTAGAGGAAAAACAAGTAATATTTTATTCCCTAAATGCATAGATAATCGATAGGACACCTAAGTACCAGTTTTGGATCATTCATGATGTTCACAATAAGGAGTGATTTTGACAAAAATTTTAAATCATATCTGTTCCTCAGCAGTTAGTCATTCTAACAACTCATCTATAAGAGCATATCTATGTTATTTAAAGACAGAAGCAAACAAAATCAATATACATAACTTGTCAACAAAAGAAGATTCAAAAGATGCACGATACAAAAATCAAACAAAGATTCTAAACATTACCTTTCTCTATGAGGAAGCAGAACTGTAGTTTCTGATACGTTATCCAGTGGACATGCAAGCAATTCCGAATTATAGAACTCCTCACTTCTTCTCTTGATAAAAAAATGGTTTCCACGATGACTAGCTGATATATCCACACCATAAACACGAGGTGTCAAAGTCATAAGCCCACTTTCTTTTTTGGAAACATCTAAGTAAAAGAGAAACCGTGTGTTTTTGCTTTCAGATCCAACAAACAAATATTGCTTGCTTTCAGAAACTTGAAGATCAAGAGAGAACATGTCATCCTTTTCATGATAGAGGCAATTGTCGCTCGACTGGTCAGAACCCAACTTGTGTAGCCATACCTGAGAAAGAATAGTGACAACAAAGATAAGAATATGCCATGAGTTTCAATAAATTTCGGGAAGCTGACGAAAAAACAGTAAAAAGAAAGTTGGTTAATTGATCAAAGGTTAAGATCAAGACAATTATTTGTATCTGAACTTTTAACTTGTATTGCCAAACATTCGAGAACTATTTAAAGCACAACCAAGCAGCCCAATTGAGAAAAAACATGAAAAAATAAACTGCTGTTTGATGCAAGCTGAACTAATCCAATACAAATAACAGTTCAGCAATTATTGATTTGAGAGAAGACAGCTCATACTATTTTACTAAAGAAGAACAACTGACAAGATGACAATGGATGCCCAAGGTAAGCTATCCAATTTCTTAAAGCAACAGATTAACATGGAAACAACATTTAACAATAGGAAATTTCTTATATGAGATCATGAAACAAACTTAATGCAGGAACAATATTATATTCATAAGAATATTCCCTAGTTAACCATGTGATGAGCTTTCTGTCATGAAACATAGCATCCTGTCTAACATGAATCATAAAATCGCATTACTTCTGAATAATATCAACTAGGTAGCGACACATACCTTGTCCGGCCGAAGGATCTCATCCATTGTTATGTAAACTAGGGTGTCATCACCGGCCCATTCAATGTCTGACGTCACCGCCTTCAGGGGTGTCCCAACAGTAGTCCCATTCTCAGCATTAATGAAATAAACAGTATATATCTCATCACCTTTAGTGTCTTCTGCATATGCTATCAGATTATTATTTGGGCTGACCTGAAAAGAGCAGAATATTTAGATGGCAATGAGAGAATAAAGAACCAAGACATAATAAATTAAGCAGTAGGCATACAAAGGACATACTTTGAAGGCCCCAATGCTGTAGTAATCATGCCCTTGGGCCTTGATATTCTCATCCAAGATAACACGCTCTTCAGAAGCTTCAGGTCCTGTGGGCATGACATCAAACACGGAAGCAGGGCCATCATTTGTAATAAGGCGCCTGCAATGCTGAACATATTCCTTCCCCGTCAATGTTCTCTCATAGTAGTAATATGACCCTCTTCGAACAGGTGCCGAAATATCATCTTCTTTAATCCTTCCTCTTATCTCAGCATATATTTTTTCCTCAAATTGCTTCACATCTAAAAGAGAATTTGAAAACATCAGCATCTCAGCTCTAATGAAAACTGGGGAAAAACAATAATGCATAACAAAGTGTAGACTTTGATGAGATTGTACCTTTTTCTGGCTTCCGAACAAGCAACAAATTATAAAATACAAAACAACCATGGCCAGCCTCTCCAGTACTACGGCGTGGGGCCTACCAGGGTTCGGTCAACAAAGGTTGGAATTTTTTTTTTTTTTTACCCAAAGTCAACTCTAAGTCATCTTCCAATACATTCTCATTTAACTGGCTCACTAGTTAATTAAAAAGCAAACCTTGTCCATCTGAAGAATAGTACTCATAGTCATCAGTCATTATTAGGCCATTCTCGTTCAATCAAAAATGTTATTGATGACGACAGACAAACAATTCAAAAGATAATGAGGTATAGTATTTTGTTTATTCTTACAATCTTAATCTTTTAGATAAAGATCCCATTTCGCAAGAAGTAAGCTCTCTAGCAAGCCTCCCACTCTCCAGTCAACCCGACAAGAACTCCCAACGAACCTCTCTATCATCATATCACAGCGAATAAATCTAAAATTCACACCACCATGACCCTAAATTTTCGTTTCCCTATCCCAAGAAAGAAATCCACAAAAAACGGCATGAACAGGAGGAGGGAGGTGCAATGATCGCACAAACCCTAGAGCTCACCGGACATCATAAGATCGGTGTAGGCGTTCTCGGCCTTGAGGTGAGAGAGGACTTCGGGGTTGGAGCGGGAGTCGTCGCGGAGCCAGTAGTAGTCGTCGACCCGGACGTCGCCGAACATCTCCATCTCGTGCCTCACCTTCTTGGTCACGGGAGGGGGGGCATCCATGGGCGCCAGCGAGGTGGAGGAGATCGAGACGCTATGGTCAGAATTCGCGAAGAGGTGGAAAGCGAGATGAGGTAGGGGGGAGAGAGGAAAGAGGAGAAGTCGGCCAGAGAGAAGAAGGGGAAAGGCGGAGGCGACGCCCAGACGGAACATACTTAAAGCCAGCAAGGACAGCAGATCCGCGCGCCGGTTTGTCGGAGATAAAGACGTGCGCTTCTTTCGTCCTTGACCCAATCCGGCCGGGCGACAACAGCCTTGCACTCTTCGAAGTGGCTCAGCGGGCACCATAGCTGCCGGCAGCCTTACACAAAGTGTTAAGCTTATGAACCTAATACATACCATACACATTAATATAAATAAATTATATATATATATATATATAAACAAAACATATAGAATATTTTAGAGTTTTTTTTTTTTTTAACAGATCGTAATGATGCAATCTTATATTATATATATATATCGCCCAACAAAGTCCACAAAGCCTTCCCCATCTTGCTTAGATATATAAATATTTTTGATAGCTTTTTAAAAAACTCAAATCCAGTTCCTAAAAAAATACACAGTCCACATGTTTCTGATATCATGTCATATCTCTTCTCTACCTCAAAAATCCCCATTCAATCCCCATACGTCACCTCTCCATTTTCTTCTCATGAAACCTAAAATTTAAAAGCTATTTAATATAACATATGGTATAACGGAGAAATATTGAACAGCGATCATTATTCATATTTAAAAAAAATTAAAATTATCCTTAAGCCTATGAAAAGAAAACTAAGAAGAAAAAAAAAATCAGAGAAAAAATAGAAGAAAAATAAAATTTATCTTGTTTGGATGAAGAGAAAAATAGGAAGGAAAGAAAACTAAAGAAAAAATAGAGAAAAAAAATGATGGGCTCCACATAAAAGTTTTCTTTTCGAAACCGAAGAGATTTCGAAAAGAAAACTCAAAAGTGATTTTTTTTTTTTTTTATTTCTAATATTGATCCTTCCAAATAAAATCGATGTATTTTTCAATCATTTGTAATAAGAGCATTATTGTCATTGTAAATTATCAACTTTTTTCTTTTCTCTATTTTTCTCTCACTCGTTCGAACAGAAGGAGAAAAAATATTTTTTTCTTCACTTTTCTCTTCTTTTTAATTTTTTTTCATTCAATTTTCTTTCCTTCCTACTTTTCTCTTAATTCAAATAGAGCACAAATATTACTTTATCATAGCATTAAGTTAATTAATTAAATTATATTAACTAGCTTTTCGTAAGAATTACATCTCTAAATCAAATAAGTTTGATAATTTGCTTGCAAATAAATAAGGTTGCTGATGAAAAATTGAATAAAAAATAAAATTTTATTTTATTAAATTCATTTTTATGCAAAATTTGTATATAAGATTTTTAAAATTAAAAAAGAATTAAAACGTAAATGATTGAATATATGTCATCCAAATTTTATCATTAACAAATCACATACATACACCTAAGAGTAACAAGCTATACGTTTTGCCACCAGTTCTCTCCATTGAAGTTTAAAATGTTAAAGAGGTAAATAATACACTTCTTAAGTAGGGGTTGGGCCGCCGCAAGAGACGTGCATCGCACGTGCGGGAAAAATAGTTTCTCGATTTTATTTTATTGTTGGGCTTGCTGGCCTCCGTGATCCTTCTCGAGCCAACCTGCGGAGCCCTAGCTCAAAGTCCCCCGCTCTCTCGACACCGCAAGAAGGGAAAGGTGAAAGATTCTTCTATCTAATCCTTTTTAGGTTTCTTCTTGTTCAACTCGAGATCGACTTCGAAGAAATTATTGAACGATCTGTGAGCGATTTAACTCGATTCGACCTTTGCATGAAAGCTTGACCTATTTCGGTCACGATTTCATGGAAAAGGTCGAAGAAATTATCGATCGATCTGTGAGTGGTTTAACTCGATTCGACCTTTTCCGTGAAATCTTGACCTATTTCGGTGATTTTGTTGCTGTATTCTCTGCTGATGCTTTGTCGTCGATTGTTACAGTAGAAAAAGCCATGACCATGGAAGAGGACTCGACCGATCAAGCGAGCAGCGCGCGCCGCGAGAGGATCATGGCTCTTAGAGCGGCTAAAGAGTATTTTAGCACGCCAGACGACGGGCCCGTTCAAGACGACAGCAGAGGAGAAGGTCCCGTCGATGGTCATGGAGACAAGTGAGATTTCTGGACTGAGTATTTTGTTTATTTTAATGCTTGCTTTCGCTTTGTATCCTCTATATATAGTGTGCTTTTCCGGTCTTGTATTCAGTTTCGGCAAGTAGTTTTCCTTGAAACAATGGTTTTCGGTGTTTTAAGTTCCAACACTGGAGTGTCGAGGCAACAGTCAATAATGAGAACGCTGCCTATGGGCTTAAAGTGGATTTGTTTCTGAATAGCTTCTCTCTTTCAAACTAGTGTTTCAGGATATGAATCAATCCAACAGCTAAAGAAAGGGACCATATTTATTTATATATTACCAAAAAAAAACGACAACGAAAATTTCTAGCTCTAGATCTTGTCATTCTACTGGTTGATGTCATAACCATTTTATTGGATACTTTTAAAACTAATCATATGCATGGCACAATACCAGGTACTGATGTTTTATTTTTGTGTTTAGACCTTCTTTCATATCTGGCTCTTGCTGCTGTCTAGGGATGTTTGATTGAACATAGCTGGACACTTTGCTAAACCAGCATTCATGATTGGCTATCTGCTCTCCTTTGTTTCATTGATGCAGACAGCCATGTTTGCTAAATTGGGACTTTATATTTTGCCCCTACTGTTATAGCTAGACCCACAGTCCACAAAATCACAGGTTGAACTGCAACATTAGGTTGTAAGTTCTCTTCGTGCAATCATGTTACGTAATGAAGTTGTTTGTGAGGAATATCTGGTTCTTGGGGTTTCATACAAATATGTTGTCAAATCATGCTTTGGTATTGGTATTTAATGTGTGCTTGAATTCAGTTGGTAGGTAAACTTGATGAAGGATAGAACTTTCATGGACCAAGAATTCTTTTTCTGTTGCAACTTGACTTGAGATAGAGTATCTAGGGCTGAAAATGGATCGGATGCGGATTGGATAATAGTATATCCATACTTGTATCCATATTTTTCAACGGATATGAATACGAATATGGATACGAATTGGATATCAAGCATATCCATATTTGTTATATACAGATACGGATACAAATCTGAGTCTCTCTTTTATCAAGGCTTCCTGAAATTCTCACTGCACATGCTTGCACATCATCCAGTCACTTCTCTCTCAATGTACTCGATTGGAACAAAAACATTGAAATCCACTTTGATATGGTTACTAGGGTAAAATTGAAAACAAAAGATGAAGATATAATTTTTTGATTAGATATCCGAATTCATATCCGTATCTGCTTAATTTTTTGATTAGATATCCGAATTCGTATCCGTATCTGATTATTTTTTGATTAGATATTCGTATCCGGATCCGATTGGACTAGAAAATAAATATCCGAATCTAATATAATTCGAATGCAGATACGGATGCGGTCGGAGTTTATCCGATCCATTTTCAGCCCTAAGAGTATCAGTTGAGGGTTGCAAACTTTCTTGTGCAATTGCAAGAGTTGTTTGATAAAATCTTGGCTTGTAATATCAAAATGATCATGTCCTTGTCTGTTGTTTCTATCCTTGGAAAATGTACTCCCTTTTTGTCTTTTTGTTTAAGCCATTATCAGTTCTCTGGGTGCCTTTGTGGAATCTAGTTCCTTTGCTAATTGATGTCTGTCAATTAGCTTTTGTGCTAATTTGTAAATCCTAGGAAGGTTTTGGAATTTGGATTATGGTTGATTCCCTTTCTGTGCAACTATAATTGCTTTCTTTGATTTCCAGCTTGTTGTTTTGGGCTTTTCCTACTGTATTGTTTGGGGTTTCCTTCTGACATATGCCCCATTTTGCAGGTTACACATGTGACTTGTCATTATGAGATGGCAATATTTTCCTTCTTATTCTTTGTTTTTGCCTCTTGTGCATATTGCTGACTTTCATGGTGCATGATCTATGGTGATTGTTTTACTTTTATCTTGTTCTCCCTTGTCTTTAAGGAATCATTTTATTTTGCTAGGACATAAGAGGGATATCTATGGGAGTCTTATGGTTTTGCAAAATAATAAAAAGAAGGCTGATTCTCAATTGAAAAAAATAGAAATGATGAAAACTCAGAGAAACAAAATGTTCACCAATCAAAAACCACTTGCCTTTAGAGAAGGCTGACTTGAAACTTCTGCAGGCTGGAAATTTTTAAACTTGATTTTTTTTAATATAATTAACATCTAAGATAAATATGGATTTTTTTTAATGTTTACAAGACAATATATATGCCAAGAAAACAAAAATGAGTGATTGCATCAATAAAATCGTTTTTGTAGCCTGCAGTTATCGAAGGTGGTTCTTTTCCACTTTTATACCTTAGCTTAGATATTGAAGTGCCATTTAAATTGTTCCATGTAAAAACAAATATTGTGCTTTTTAAAAATGTTAAAGCTGCTTTGGAAGTAATTTCCTTTCTTTTAATGTATGTGTATAATCAGGAAAGTCATGGCTGTTGAACAAGACTCAATAGAGCAATCTGCTGCTGCACGCCGTGAGAGGCTGAAGGCTCTTAGGACCGCAAAAGAGCTTTTAGACATGCCTGATGAAGGTCCAGTGCAAAGAAATAGCAAAGCAGAAGACTCTGAGGAAACTGAAGAAGACGAGTAATTTCTTCTGTTATCTGCTGCTCTATTAGTACTTATAATTACAACTCAACTCAACTAGGCCTCAATCGCAAACTGATTGGGGTCAGCTACATGAATCTTTTTCATTCATTCTGCTTGTTCTATGAGTAATTATTATACACAATAAAATAAATTATTTTTCTTCATACACCATATTACTTCCTTTGCAATTGCTTTTGTCCTAGTTGAAATTACTATTTCAGAGAAGCTTATTTGTTCTGCTGTTAAGCTTTAACCAATCATCAAGATTCTTATCAGAGTCACATATGCAACTCATGTAGTGTATATGAAAAGATGGAGTCTCCTTGCTGGTGATGACAGCATCTTCTTTTGAATCTGCAACAACAGGATAACTATTCTGATTAAAAAGATATTTTTATTATGAAATTCCTAATCTGGCATTAGGTTTTGATGTTTTAGGAGAGTGCTGACAAAGAGTAATGCAAAAAATTATATGCAATATACATGTTTATTACTTGTATCAAATGCCTATTATGCCTTAGGACAGTTTTTCTGACAAACACAATGTTTTTTGTGTATTGTTTCTCTTAGGATTATGATGAAGTTAGGTGTCCCTCTGTGGGTATGTGTGGTACCAGAATGGATGAACTTGTAAGGGTGTGATGAAGGTTGTTTTGATCTTTCAATCCTGGCCTTGTTGGAAATAACTCATTGCCATTTAACTTCTAACAATGAACTAAATATACCAATTGCCACATTACGGCACAGTTTTCTCAGTTTTTTAATGTTTAGGTTCCATCCATCAATGTTTAACCTCTAATAAGAGCACTGGATTTTTCCTCAGGCAAAAGGGGGTAGGCATGTGGAAGGAAGCAATGTTTTGGAGAGGACTTAGAGTCTCTGCAATTTATACATGAGTTACTCAATGACATATTGATTGGCGCCTTTCTCCTTTTCCCTCTTTCCTTTTCCATTCTTAATCTTGGTTTTTTCATTCTAACTTGTCAACCTCATTGCAGAAAGCAACCTCTAACCCTCATACATAGTCCTTTTCTTCTTTTTGTAAGAATCACTTGTTTTCAGTGCTTTTTCATGACTCTTACTGATTTTCTTATTTCTTATCTCTGACATGCAAAAAATTTTACATCTCCTTGTTTCTCTTGAAAATCCTTCCTTTCACCTTTCTATAGAAAATTATAAAAGCAGATTGGAAATCTGGATCTTATCATTATAACCAGTTATTCCTCGAGTCACAGATAAAATCAGTTAATTGCCTTTGAGACTTTTTTTTTTTTGGGCTTGGATTTCTAGGTATCCAACCATTTTAACTAGCACATTATTTAATATGCATTCATGTAAATTTGGTGTCAGATTTGTTATCATCATCTGGTTTAACTTGTTTTGATGCTAAGAGGATGGTTGATGCAAATTTGTTTGAGCAGACTTCTGAGGCAGAAGGTGCATGAAGACTCAGAAAGATGATTATAACAACTTGTATGAGAAGCACCCCCCAATTGAAGCTCATTAACTAAGAGATAATTTCACTCCAACTGGAGGCGATCATTGAAACTAGAGAAAGTTGTGTGTCTAAATTTATTGAAGAATGAAAATGAGGAAGATATATTTAGGCCTCTTGAGTTGTTTAGGATCTTTTACAGTGAAATGGTTGATTTTTAGTTATATAAGAATTTTTCATTTGAATGGGGAAGTGCAGTTTCTCATAATGTAGATTTTCATTTGGAAGATTCTTATCTGAGTAGGACTAGTGTTATGAAGACTAAGGTCAGTAGGTCAGTTACAGTTTCAACTAAAAAATTCTCAAGAGTTATTGGTATTATATCACTTGTTGTTGAATGACCTTTGGATCTTGTTGGAGACTTATTTTAGAAGGTGCTTTGAGGTGAACTGCAGCACGAGGGAATGAGGTTAAAGTTGTTTCAGTATTTAAGTATGTTCTATCTAAAAGGAAGCTACCATTGTGATTTGTTTGTTGTTATAACCGGAATCATTTCATGTTGTGGACCCTCTACGGTGCAGACCAGGATCTTGACTCCCTTCATGCATATTCTTCTTTCTTCTTCTCTCTCTATACTCTTTCTTTTAATTTTCACCTAGTTAACATGCTTAACTTTATGTTCAATTTCATTTTCATTTTGAATTATTGTATGTTAGGGTTCTCGTTCCTTTTTTCCCTTCTTGACTAGAAGAGTCTGAAAGTATTCATTTTATTTGCTGCATGATGGATGATTTATCATCTCATGATATTTCTTTTTAATTGAACAGAATGCCTAATATGAAGTTCAGAAACTACCTTCCTCATGACAAACAACTTCAAGGGGGGAGGTTGGCCCCAGCTGCCTTACCCAAGTTTGAAGACCCTGTTGCTGCTGTGCCCCCACCAACTGAGCAAATTGAGGTATTCAATAATGTCAAAGCTAAAAGCGCATCAGATTCATGGTTGCAACTTTATTCACTCAATCTGGCTGGATTTCAAAATGCAGGATCCTTTTGTAAATATTGCTCCAAAGAAGCCGAACTGGGACCTTCGTAGAGATGTGCAGAAGAAGCTGGACAAGCTCGAAAGGCGCACACAGAAAGCAATATACCAGCTCATGCGTACGCACCTGCTTTCAGTTGATGGATGCGTTTTTCTCTTTTTGCCTGTCTCTCTTTTTTTTTCCTCATTTCTATTATCTTCTACAGAAGAACAAGAGAAAGAGAAAGAGGAGGCCCTGGAGGCAGAAAGTGGTGTAGCTGAAGACTGAATTAATTGTTGTTTCAAGAGTTCTGAAGTTTCAAAGGGAAGAGGATGGGTAAAATGGGGGGCATTACAATGGGTGATATGGACCGTCCGTCCTCAGGGTAACTTCTGTTCTGGTTGACGAGAACTTCAATAGCAATGTAAAGATGGCGGCACAATGTCTTGCGCACCATGGGCTGAAACTTCCCGGTGTCCTTGTACTCATTTCGCGTGATCTCACATGGCGTCTCTACATGTATATGAGCTTATATGTGTGATGGGCAAGGTTTTTGGTGTGCAATAGGGTTGGACTCCATCCATGTGTAAGTGAAGCTACCATTTTTCTGGTCTACTTTTTGTCGTCCATGGGTGTCTCTCACTCCGAGAATTTCTGCTCTTGCTCCTCCGCTGGAGGGGCCCTAACTTGTGGCTGTACTTTGCAGAAGCTACTTCTTGCTTTTCTTTCTGATTAGTTCTCGAAAACTTGTATTTTCAGTTTTGTAGATTTCTGGCAATAAACTTTTATCATTTTGGACGTTTGATCATAAGTTTGTTCATCGATAATATTTAACGTCTGTTATTTATCATGTTTGACCTTTTGGAGCAAGATGTGCTCGGCTCGAGTGGCATTCCTTGGTCATTCTAAAGAGTGAGGTTAAATAGATGTACCGTTCAAAAGATGATTTGACGTGGTTCTGTATTAAAAAATAAAAAAATGATTTGACGTGGCCAATGTACCCACGGCAGCTCTAACGGGCCGACGGCGCGGGTATTTCCTCGGGCCTCTGTTGAGCCGTGCCACCTCCATCTGGCTGATCTTACTGAACTTACCTGATGGGGAGAGGGTTTTTAAGCTCGAGCTACGCGTCTTAACTCAACTCAAAAACGGTCACCTCTCATTTCTTGATATGCGCTACCAACATATTGTCCCAGCCATGTCAGGGATGTTTCCATATTAGTAAATGCATTTGCAACTCGTTTGGTACCTTTGATGCCTGTCTGATTAATATACTTCAGCAAATACTTCTGTTGAAAGATCTTAAAATGAATGCCAGAGCTTCATGGGTAATATTCACAAAAGCAGCAGCTGGCTTTCTTTTTCCCCCTGTTGAACATATAATTTTAAAATTACCAGAGTTCTTTAGGATTGGGTGCAATGAATCACATCCCCAATGTGCGACCCAATTGTTGCAGTGGTCTTTATTGCCTGTCATCATTAATCAGATTAACCACTCTCAAGATGATATCACATGCATAAATCCCAACTCCTGCCATGCAGTGTCCAAAAGAAAGTATTATTTCTTGGTTGGTTGACTGGATAGAAATGTCCTTTTATTTCTTGGTTGGTTGTGACTGGATAGAAATGTCCTTTTCTTTTCTTCCCAAAATTTACATTTCACATACAACATAGAACACTTGAAAACAACGTCCCATAAGCAAGCAGTTATGCGGACATAATTCTATTTTTAGAGAGAAAAAATGGGAGGGAAACATAGAAGCAGAAGAAAAAAATAAATTAGGATGTAGCAGATGGAAGATGGCTCTCCCTGATGTGTAGGTATATTGCGATGTTACAGGTCACTGGTACTCTTCCAATGCAACAGCTCCACATGATCCAGGGTTTTTATTCATGATTGTTTTATTTGTTCCACGAGGGATCCAATGGGGGAAGTTGATAGTCATCAGGTTTAAGAGCCACTGCAAAATCTGGCAATGTTGGTGCGCTCGCGAGGACCCTGCAAATGTCACCAAGATGACCGAGTTTCAGCAGCCTGTTTGCGATGATCAATAGCCTTCTATTGACAAGTTGTGCATCAATGTTAAGCGTGTGCCACTCAGTGGGAAAAAGATGTCAACATATTATTAGCCACATTAAAATGTTTTAGTTCAGGCTCTCAATTATGAAAGTCTTTGGAAGTATAAATTGCCAAGTATGGAAAAAAAGAAGAAGAAGAAGATGTATACACTATAGGCTACAATGTCCATGTTGAAAGTTCAGATTTTGCATTTTCACTAAAACGTAATGCATCATCCATAATATAGTGTATGTATTCCAGTTCTTATGATTTTGTACAAGGTTTTAAATATTATAAAACTGGAATAACCTAGTTTCTCTACGGAATAAAATGTCCCGCTATCCCACCCTACCCGAATGACCATTCTAGTACAGCATCCCAGTATTCTCATATCTTTCCCCTTCAATTTTTTTATTTTTTTAATTTCTTTTTTTTTTCTTTCTTCCTTCTTTTTCCTTTTTCTACTTCTTTTATATCCCTTTTTTTTCTCCTTTTTCTTCTCTCATATCCTTTTCTTTCCCTTTCTCCTTTTTTTCATTCCTTTTTTTCCTTTCCTCTTTCTTCTTCTTTTCCCACATAGTTGGGTTTCAATGTTTCATCCCTATCCTGATCCTATTTTTCACAGGATGGGACAGTTGGGCTGCCCCCCCATCCTGCTATGACTTGATACCTTAATTTTATATGCATAAATTCAGTAAGGCTAGCCATTTGCTCATGCATTTCGACCAGATTTTATCTTTCTCAAGTTTACATTTTACTAGCAAAATCTTGGTTGAATGACTATATTAAAGGTCCCGAAAGAATGAAACTTTGTAAGAGTATGGGTTGCCAAGAGAAATGCATTATTTTAGGCTAATAATGCAGAAAAGGTTGTCATAAGGAAATGCCATAAACTAGAAGGATAGTTTTGATAATAAGTAGTCTAATGGAAAGAGGTTGATGGCTCATACACATTGCTTCTGCAAATTTGCATTCCTAAAGTTTGGAGCTTAGTAAACTCTAGTAGTGTTAAGTTAGTTCATGTACAAAATGTTGTCTAGGTTAAAAAGTGTGTTGAAATGATTGCCAGTTTAGGAAAGCATTGGATCAAACATCTTAAGTTGAACTGCAGACTTGCCTCTCATTACTATAGACGTCCGATTGATGCGAACCTTGCTGGAGCCATATTTGGGGATCTTCTCAGAAAGATACTTTGCGGATCCCCAGAGAGGAGGGTTCCTATAGAGAAACAAACAGTTACAAATGAGTGAGATGATATAATCCAATAATTTTAAATTTTGAATCCATTCTATCATTATTGACCATAATTTAATTCCAGAATGTGACAGAGAAATATAGTTACACCAGTACAAAGGAAAGAAAACATGGTAGATGAAAAGAAACAAAATTTGGCGGAAAAAAAAAAGGAAAGAAAAAGAATATTTGAAGCATGTAATAAAGCAAGCTTTTAAAGTCAACTTTAGAATTTCCACATTGATAAAATCCCAGATGAAAACAAGCTGAATGTAGCATTGGTATCAGCAAATTATCGCTGACGCCAGGCTAGCAGAGGAAAATAAAATTACTACGATAACAATTGCTCTTAAGTCCAACAGGTGATCATGATAAAAATGCAACTACTTCACCATTTGCACCATCTGTTATGGACGCTCCTGAAGCGCTTGCAATGCCATTTCAGGAGCATAATCAATAAATAACGACTAGTGGACATTGAGGCCATGAAAAAATATAAACATGGTCATCGCAATCTATCCCCCACAAAAAAAAGAAAAGAAAATGGTTAAATATGCCATATAGCATAAATAGCAAAAATGACACTGTTCCATCAAAAAACAAGAGGGGGAATAGCAATTACGTTGATGTAGGACGCATTGCACTGAAGGCTTCACGAGCCCTTTTGCTTTCTTTTAGGAACTCTTCTGCTGCTTGAAGAGCAGCTATAGCAATCCCATGGGACGTCTCTGTATTCCCTTCATCAAGGATTAGCCCATGGTAGTAATATGCAGCAGCCTGTAATGATGAGGAAGATCTTAAATATATGACATCAAATCTGAAATAGATATGATGGAAAGGAAGCAGGCAACTGTCAGGTACCACAAGTCTAGAAACCAAAACAAGAAACATAAGAATTCTTGAATCTGTGCTGGAAGCAAGCAAGCGCACTTAGAAGGATAATCTCTCTCTCTCGCTCTCTCTCTCTCTCTCTGTTTTTTTAAGTTACAAGAACATATATAAAATATCTAATTGTAACTTCTTATAATTAACAAGCTAATAGATTGCACATCATCACTAATTGCTATCCAAGCCCATCTTCTTCAAAAAAGCTTCCAGACAATTGCATAGTTCATACTTTCAATGCAAATCCTATTGAACAAGAAATTTTCCTCGCTGTGATCAACTACTTGAACCAACATCTCACTATCTTAAGCTTGCTTTGTCTGTGGGAAGAGTGCTCGCTCAAGTCCACAATGAACTGTAGCAGGAATATTTATACACAAACAAAAAATTGTGACATGAAAACCTATTATTAGCCAAACACTTCAGCATCTGATTATCAATAAATCACCACATGAAAGATTAAGGAATCATGAAAATAAGAAAGAAAAAAAAAAACAAACAATTAATTACCTTTGCTTCAGCATATTTGCACCTGATAAAGAGATGATGCTTCCCCCCCCAACCATCAGTTAAAGGAACTTGTGTAATGCTGTCGTGGGCCTGCTAAGAGTGACATCATTCAGTACAAATCTTTTGTACCTGCCTATGTATCACATATTTAGACTAATATAACATCTAAAAAAATGGCACACGATGTAATACAGAACAGACCAAACCATGATATCACTTGTTAGCAAGCTGATGATGGGTGAAAAATGTAAGAGACAGATGACATGGAAACCAAGAAATTGCCGTTCATGCAGGACTGCAAAGATACCCAGAGAACATGATTTTATTTGCACCATAGGAAAAAAAACTAACTATTGCATGCCACTGTCATTTTGTTTAGTGTTTAAGATAAGGTGCAGAAGCAAGCTTTATGCGTTCAGAGCCCACTTCTTGAAGATGATGAGAATTTGAAGCAGATTAATTTGTTCATGTGGAATGGGATAGGTAACACTGTGAACCATTACTATTATTAACATAATAAAATAAAAAATTCAAAATTTACTTATAAATATAACGAATGAGTGTATAACTGTTACAAATAGAAAAGACGAATAATCAGAAAATAGTGATGCAAAGGGGTGCCATAAAGTGGTGCCCATTGTTATTTTATCTATGAATCATTCTCAATCCTCCAACCCACAAGCCACTAATGTTGTTCAAGACTTGACAATAAATTATGAGCATTTGTAAAAGAAATTATTTTTAAAAAATTTAAAAAAGTCATTTCAAACTTTCAGTATTTAAGATTAGAAAAAATCCCAATATTTTTTGTCATTTTTAACGTCTCCGATTCAACAGGTTGAACAGGTGACCTAATCCCTTGGCCAAGTTGATGTCCAATTTGGTTCCAATAATCATGAGTGAGAGAGATCAACAATGAGGGCAAACTTACAGAAATGTAGAAAGTATAAATGCTGTAGCTGGCTGTGAATGAGGGAAGAAATGTTACTACACCTGCTGCCAGCACTTCAACATCTCACATGCCAACCGCCGTTTCACAGCTAGTGTGGCCTTGGGACTATCCACCGCCATTCCAAGTTGAAGATCAACACTCTATAGGGAAAGAAAAGACAAATATGTCAGATGATTGAAGAGACTTTCACTAATGTTTATAGCTAAACAAAAAACAATAAATAGTCATGCATGTACCAATCTTTCTGAAGGTGTGACTTGACATCGAAAACATTCAGATAATGTGCTCATTTAGAGTTCCTTAAAAAAAAATACTACACAACAAAAGAGATAATAATAAAAAAAACAGCACCCATGAGTTCTTGATCTCAAAATTTTAAACACAATATCTTAAGCTACAGTGTGTTTCTTTTATCTCTAGCATTTTTTCCCACTTACTTATCCTTACAGTTGAATTTTTGCCTAATTTAAATACCAACATAAACAAAAACAAATCTTCAACGACTCAACTCATTTAAGCATGGACCCCATATTAGTTGAAATTGGCTACATAAATCTTTTTCCTCCATTCCATTTAGTTTTGGATCATATTAGCTAGAAGATGTGGAGATTTCTTACCATTTAGTCTTGTGATTTTCGATCTACTTTTACCTACCGCTCCTTTCATCTGCATGAATAGAGTCACATATTCATACTGATACGTCTCTCATTCTACATTGTATATGTCCAAAGAAATTAAATTATTCTTCTCTCACTTTGTCCTCAATTAGTGATAGCTTCGCCTTTTTATGAATGACCTTATTTTTTATTATATCTATTTTTTTATTATTATACATTCATCTCAACCTTTTCATTTCAGCCATACTCATCATCTACACATATTTACTATTTGTTCGATGAAATATAAATGGTCATATGACTGTCCTATAAAAATTTTTCTCAACTTGACAAGTATTCTATGTTCATACTTCTCCATCTTATCCAACCTGCTTTAGTCTTATGGATAATATTCTTTCCAATCTGTTCTTTCTTATGAATAATCAATTGTAAATATAAAAAAAGATCATCCTTAGAAACTTCATAATCTTTAATTTTCATTCTATCTTCATCTCTATTTCTAAATTTACTAAAACTGCATTCCATATATACCATCCTTGTCCTACTTTAATCCTTGGTTTCTAATAAATTCTTCCATATTTCCAACTTAAAATTAACCCCTATTTTACTTTCATCCATCGAAATTATACTTGTAAATGGCATGCATTAAATAGTATTATTTTGAATATATCCAATAAGCTCATCCATAACCAGCACAAAAAGATAAGAATTTAGATCTAATCCTTAGCATAAACTTATTATGATTGGAAATTCACTGAAATATAACCACTTTATCATACATGACCTTAATCACATTAATATATCTAGTAAAAACTTCTTTCTTTTCTAACAACTACCATAAGACTTCTTTAGGGATTCTATCATATGATTTTTTTAAATCAATAAAAAATATATAAAATCTTATCCCTTTTCTTTATATTTCTACATCAACCTTCAAAGAAAAAACTTTCATGATCGATGATCCAGCATAATAAAACCAAATTGGTTCTTTGATATTTTCATGCCATATCTCAATCTTTGCTCCATCACCCTCTCACAAAGTTTTATAATACATCTTATGAGTTTAATATCATGATAAAGATAAATCTTCATAGGACATAAGTATATAGAAGAGATTTTACATTTTTAAGATATTGACAAAGATTGTTCACTAGATCCTACCAAGCTTACAATGTAATTTAACATTCACAAAATAAGCAAACCTTATTTTTTGTCCTTTGATTATATTGTTAGCTATCTTCAAGTATATAATATTCTCAAAACTTCAAGAGCACAACTAATGGAAAAATAGCAGTAAGCCCGCTACTATTAGGAAGTCCGTAATATATATAAACCTAATCAAGCGTAACAAACAAATGATTCAAATCTTCAATTTGTCAAGACTGTAATGGAAATAAAGAAAAGTTGACAAATCCCTACTCAATGCCATGTAGCAACAAATACTACCTCAACCTAAATGTTTGGAGTTTCTTAGTATCACAAATTGTAGAACAAGTACAACCACAAGACCTAAATTTTTCATGCCTTAGTGATCATAAACTTACCAATTTTCAACAGCTTTGATTATTAATTGTTCACTTTGACAGCCATCAATATAATAAGCTGTTGAAAATTATGCATAGTAAAAATAAAAATTCCCAATTTCAAAAATGTAACTATTGTAAGATTATGCACATTGCCACATATGCGTATATTATAACCAAATAAGCCATGTGCCATCTATTATTTTCTTGTAATTCTTTTATTATAATTTTAGTTATTCAATTTGAAAAGCTGCTGTTATAGGAATCAAGGTTTTAAACCTTGTCGAACGTAATGGTCCGATTTTTCCATGAAACGAGATGTTCAACATCCCGTCCCATCCCATTCCATCCTATCCCTAACCCAGATGGGCATCCTGATACTTGCTTGGAATGCTTTTTTTTAAAAAAATATATATTTATGAAGCCTTAGTGTTTTATTTAATTTTCAAACATATCTTAACTTTAAAAGTTAAATTTTTACGATACAATAGATTTATTTAAAATTGACACTATAATATATTATGGCCTCAATAGGATGAGACTGGTCCTGAAATCTCTCTAAGACCTACCAAGATTGGTTTCCGTCCCACCGAGACTTGAATCACTTATAGGAATATCTAGGATTATTGAAGATTTATGTAACTTTGCAAGTGTGTGCAAAAACAAGACCGAGAATACAATCTATACATTTAATAACCCAGCAAACTTATAAAATCGCCGTATATTAAACATTTTTCAATAGAGACAAAAGCGTACCTTTTTTTACAATAGATTTTAAAAATTTTATGAAGAATCTCCTTAGATGCTTAGTGGATAAGTTATAAGGAACTAATAGAGTCGTAGACTCAAATTGGTTGGCTAAAGGATGTACAAACTAATTTGCTTAGTTCATTCATGGGAACAAGATAAATAGATATGTAATAGAATTCAACACCAACAAAATAGTGCATGCTAGTAGGAAATGTGACATACAAGTTGAAGAGATCCCACAAAGTAGAACAAAGTGTGCAGTGGTGTCAATATCTGCACAAAACCCTTTTAGTCAAGCAGGAGAGATTACCCAGCTTTCCCATTAACGTGGTGTGAAAGGTAATCATACAACAGTTTTTATTAGAACAACAGAAATCAATCTTAATGAAGGCTAAAGCAAGGAATGCATAAACAAATTGCTATTTAACAAAGTACAGAGCAGAGACAAAGTACTTTGCCATGTAGATGGCATATGTAGTTATGGTCTATAAGGTGGTCTGGTCGACTAGATCATCTACCAACTAATGATAATAAGTGAAATCCTAGCAGGGCCATGGGAGGGAAGAAATTTATTAACTCTCTGATGCATATAACTGATGGTTTAATAATAAAGTGAGAACTATACTTCCATTACAATGGAAATTCCTCAAGGTCCCTGATCTCAAACCAATAATAGGAGAACAAACTAACAGCAACAACCCAAGAATGATTGCATAGACAGAACATAATGTAATGTATCAGCAGCATTGGAGAATAAATTAATACCTGACCCAATGCTTGCATGCAAAGAGCTTGCAGCATTTCTTCAGCTAGGTCCAGAGGAAGTTTTTTCCTACAAGTTATAGCAGTGGTGAAAATGTCAAAACATCCTAATTCCAAAATGATACAAACACTACATAAGGAATTCAAGATTCTACACAAGTTCTTGGAAGAAAAAAGGGTTCAGAAAATTCCATAAAGCTTTGACAATTAAAAAGTGCTCATGATTTATGAACCTCAACTCCGGAGGAATTTGAGGAAGAACATGCTGAATGGCACAATCCAAATATCCTGCTGCCTTTAAGAAAACATCAATGGAGGTCCGTCTGTTCTCTGCAACAAAGTTGCACAGAATGATGATCATAAGTTGCATCACTGACATTCATCTACATGCATGTAGTTCCCACCAAAAAGAATATGCTTATCTGGCAACAAATAATCAGATGATATAACAATATAACAATAGGAAAAAGAGCTTATGAGTAGGAGAAAATGGTCAGAATCATTACATTGTGAAATTACACATGTTTAGATGACCAGCTCAATTATTTAGTACTTGTGGATAATTTGGCACCATCAGTATTAAGCTAGCAAAAAAAGAAATAAATCTGCATGTGAAAAAAGTGAGGTGGGCATGGAATGAATTTAATACAATTAAAAAGACACTGAGTCTAGGTTTTATCAAGTTTTGAAATTAATAAAGCTTTCTGTGTTTTGGCTAAAAAGAGTACATACAACAGAGTGAGAACATGTAAGAAGAATGAAAGATGCAAAAAATGGTGACAACAGGAGAGAAAATGATGATGCTTTATCTGTCGCACGCAAAATCTAGCGCATAGCACCCACCTTCAGATACCTTTAGCTGATGATCATCATTAGACATTTTAGGAAGAAGCAGAGAATTGGCTTCAGATAAACACAGCATAGCCATCAAGTGTAGAACTGACAACACCTCATACCAAGCATTTGCCATGCCTGTTTCCTGCAAAGATAGTTATCTGTATCAGCCATCAGGCCTGCCTATTATTGTCGAAGAAAATATCCCATGATGATATAATGGTATGGAGGCCCACCTCTGCATCATCCTCCTGATTAACCCACACAAATCGTACCTCATCCTTTAGCTGACTTCCTGTAAATTATAGTTCATGCAACCGTCAAGAGTTAAAAACAAACTGAATAAATATGGTATGAGAGTAGAAAAATTAAGTCATCAAAACTACATCATTTAAATTACCATTTTGTACCAATCCCAGTAGAACTGGCAAGTAATCCTCCAAAGCCTGCAGAAGATCAGCCAATGAAGAACCTCCTGCAGACATCACAATTATTTATTAGGTTTTTTCCTATCTAACTAATTGAACTGTAAACAGCATAAAAACTGCAAAGCTGCAAACCATGTTGTGTGGCTGTTTTCCGCCTAGGCTTTGTCACAGTTGGTGCCTCTTGGGCAGCCATGACCACGATGCGAGTTCTCAGAGCTGAGAGGCGTTCTACTAAACTTCTTGACAAGCTGTTACCCAATGGCTGAGATAAATCAACACTTCTAGGGATGCGCAAGCCTGGTACAAACGCAGCCACCTCTCCAGCAGTCGCCGGCCATCTTCTGTTTCCACCAACATCTCTCTGCGTTGATGCGAGGCATCCCATATCCTGGAACTTAATTTTGCCAATGCAAATTATGCTAAAAGTAAAACAAAAACACCATTAGAAGTCCTTTAAAGGTGGTAAGCATAGATGTACGAGATGATATAATCAAGAGCAAAAAGAGGTAAGCAGATTCTGAAAGTAAAGGGCGGTCCTTTAGAATCCAGATAGAAATATCGCACCGAGAGTAAAAATGGAAATGCTTGAAGCGTACAGTATAATTCTCTTTAATAGGGAATCTCACATGGGATAAAACCCTAGAGTCAATTAATTGCAACGAGGATGCAGAAAGAAGAGGCCACACGAAATCAAGATAAGGAAAGAAAACAAGAGAATTGAAATTGAAGAAGGCGATCTTTAATAACCAAGAACGCAACACACTCAGAAAAATGTCCAAAATCTATCGGGCAATTTACTTCGACACACAGAGATTGAAGGCATAGGGCAGAGATGACATGCGGCGTAAATAGCTCCTAGTCAACCACTTAAAGGGGAGATTAATTAAATGCCAACCAACAAAGCACTAGCTGACTCACGGGCATTACATCAGAATTAATTTGTCTAGAAGACTCAGATAACTGGTTCCAAACTAGCAACTCCATACGACAACCATTATGCCCACCTTTTCTTCGGCCTTTCAAAAGCTAAATTGAGCCACCGGCGATGTGCTTGGTCTCTGCACAAGTGTTCCACACGTCACAGGAAGAACCGACAAAACGATGCGAGAAAAGGAAAAAAAAAAAAAAAGTGATGGTAACCGGACATCAAAATGATGCTTGCAACTTGATCTACTTCTTCTGGTCATCATATATTCCTTAAGGAAAAGAAAACTTAAAAGGAAAACACGGCGTTAAACTTGGGGGAAAGGACAATCTTTATCATTTTTTTAAAATAGTGTTTGATAGCAGTTGGCCAACCAAACTCGAGTAGAAGATTTCCAAAACAAACAAGCAATCCAAGCAATCATCCTGGAAAAAAAAAAAGAAGAAGTAAAACAAATCAAAGACCATCGAACTTTCGCATTTGAATTCTTCACTGCAAAGAAACAAGTCTAGACCCACAGAGTGAGAATGATCGAATCTCGGAGACAATCCGACCCAAAACGGATCACAAACAAACCAGAAACAATCACAATTCACTCTACCCAAAAGGACATGGAGGAACCGAGACAGTAAAGAGTCCAAAAAATAAAAGAGAACGAAGGAACAGAGATTACACTGCAATCAGACGATTCAGATCTCATTCGCGGGCTCCTTCCGGTAGAAGGATCGGATCGAGACGGCAGGCTACCGTCTCCAGATCCGCTCGAAAGCAAGAGATTTGATGCAGGAAAACAAAAAAACAAAAAAAACCCCTAGAAATGGAGGATTTTTGGCGAATTCTTGCAGGAGGTCTGAGGTCTCTGAGCTCAGAGTCGAGAAAGGGAACAGCGTAGCATCCGAGCGCGAGGCTTTTAAAGGGCGCTGGGGGGCGGCCGTGAGAAAAAGGCCTCGGTCGGACTGCCACCAGGCTTGCGCTCGGCTTGTTGAATGACTGAGATCTTGAGGCGTTTGCTCCACAAATAAAGAGGTGGATCCTCTCCTTTCAGAGGCGGGGTTTAATTCGTTAATTAAATATTAACTATTTTATTAGTCAGATAAAATCTAGGATTAGATGTCATATCTATTTAAAGCAAATTCTATACTTAACGTAAAATATGAAAAAAAATGCATGCATTAAATGGGTGAGTGGGACGAACATGGGATGTTAGGGTGCGAAAGAGCCACCTTCCTACGTACTCAAGAGTTGACTCAAAACCATTGGCTCCAAATGTATCCATGGGCTCATTAATAAAATAAAATAAAATAATTTTATTTTAAAAATTCTCATATACTATACTATTATCTTTTTGGCTATTATCTTTTTAATTTTCAAATAAAACTTAAAAGAGCCTATAAGGTTCAAGGAGCAGTTATCAACATTATTTTTTGTATAAATATTATAATGACCAAGCCTCGTAATTAATTGGCTATATCTGCCTCTCACTATATATTTTTGTTTTTCATATAGTATTCACACTAATTAATTTTATTTTTATTTAAAATATAAAATTATTATCAAAGATGATGTCTTTGATGGTTTCAATAGATTTTTAGTTCTCCAACTTCTCCTCATCTATTTAGTCACCGGTTTATTCTTTTGAACAATATAAAAATAGTTTATAACCAATAGATATATAGATAAATTATTTTGGAAAGCAATAGTGAGGGAAGAGAAATTTTCTCATAATTTTATTCAATTCACAAAAATTACAAGGGACTTAAGGGATGTGAAATAGAAGGGAGAAGATTATAAAAGTTCAAATGAAAGTCTAAGTTCTTACCATTTAAAAGGTTAACCTATGAAATAAAAGTGGTTATCATTTTGTGAAGAATGACAGTCAAAGAAAATTTTTTCTTTTGAAAAATTTTAGTATTTTTCTAACACCATATATTCTATAGTTAAAGAAATTCTAAGGACGAGAGGAGGCTATACAATCTCATGACCTTCCACTGCTACGTTTTAGTTTCAAAATGAGGCTACTAGGGAAGATTGTGCGACAATAAAGATCATTGAAAAAAATAGGAGAACAAACTAGGGGTAAGCCAGCAATCTTCCTAAAATTTGATATTTTTATAATTAGTAAATTTATAAGATAGGCAATTTTAGAAGGTATTCAGATCCTTATGAATATCTTTTTATATCAGTAATACTCTCTACATCTTTCATCACCTCTGCATGATAAATTGCCTCTCAAATAATACGCCTTAGAGATTAGCCTTGACCAATGGCATTTTTATCACCTTGTCTATAAATTAATTGCTATACCCACTTTGCCGGAAGTGTTATATTCATATTCTTGAGATTCCTATTACTCATACCTTCTCTCTTATCTCTAAAAATCACTTTTTAATTGATTAGATAGCTAAATTCGCTAACTAATTCTCTCTCTTTCTATAAAAAGGCTGTCCTTAACTTATCAAATTTTCTAACTATAAACTTTAGAAGTGAGCACAAATATAAAGTAAGATGAGAGCTGGGTCAAAACTAAATTAATAAAGTATAATCTTCCTTCCATGAATGGAAACCTTTCTAACCTTTCTTTCTAAGGTCGGTTGCCTTTTTCACTTTCTTAATAAATGATATCAGCATTACTTTGAAATCTTATAGTGTCTAATACTTTCTCAATATATCGATAAATGATTGATTATGATATTACACCATTGTAATAAGAAAACATTACTAATTTTTATTGCATAAAGAAGATGTAGAATCTAGACCAAATTATAATCAAGAGTTTGTTTATTTAATTTTGTTTGTTTCTTTTTTGGGTACATAAGGGGTGAAGTGATAGGCCGATAATAGAGAGAAAAAAATGTACAATGAACTAGTAAATGCTTAAGAAAATTACATCCACAAATCTCTTCAAATATTAAACTAAAAGGCTCAAAGAGACTGATGTTGTTCTTAGAGCTAGAAATCTGAGTTCCTATTTTGTGTGTTAATTTTCCAATGAAACAACTGATTGGTTCCCTTATTAAGTGGCTTTAAAAATAAGCAAGAATTTCTTTAGTCATCAAAGGCCTTAAACTAGATGGTGTTAATTATGAGAATATAATTTTTTAGAATCATTAAACCATTTGAATAATAAGAACGTATATATAACTAAGGTTTTAAATCTTTGAGACTCCACACCCTAAATCTTTCTCCTCCTTTTCTTTTCTTTCTTTGTTTTCTAATTATTTTTCTATTTCTTTCATTTATTCCTTCTTTCTTTCATTGGTTTTAAATCTCTAAAATTCCGCACTCTCAATCTTTCTCCCTTCTTTTCTTTTTTATTTTTTATTTTTTAATCATTTTCTATTTCTTTCATTTATTCTTCTTTCATTCATTGGCTTCTCTTCTTCCTTGCTCTCTTATTTTTTTCTTTTCTTCTTTTTTCCTTTCCTCTTCTTTTTTACCAATCTTCTCTCTTTTCTTTTTTTTTTCTTCCTTCCTTTTTTTTTCCTTCCCCCTCCTTTCTTTTTTTTCTTCTTTCCTTCTTTTATTTATTTATTTTTTTTCTTCTACCCTTTCTGTCTTCTTTTTTTTTTTTCTCTCTATATAGATGGATTTTGAAATCCTGCACACTATTATTATTTAAACCTTTCATGTATTAATTCATGACCTTTTATCTAAAAAAAACTAACAAAGAAGGTGTTATTTAAACTTCTTAATACATATATAAGTGAAAAAGTTCCATACTAGCATTGGTCCTTACATATTCCTCCCTACCTCCTTGTTTAAGCTTGGACAACCATAGTCAGCTCCAAAGGATGTACGTTGTAGCATTCCTTGATCAATATGAGCTATTAATCAAGTTTTTTTTGGATACCATTAATAATACTTGGTACCTCACATAAAAAACTCCCACAAAAGGTATTATTAGAGCTTCTTAGCCTTACATAAATACTTAATATTTTATTTGTTTATAGTCAAAAATGAAACTAAATATATTAGCACAAGTTTGCTTTGATATCATCATAATAATTCAACACTTTACTCAAAAAGATTAGCTCAAAAGATCTTATTTGAGTTTCTTGAAATATTGTATCAATATCCAAACAATGCATGGGGCTAAACACATACTAATGCAGGTCCTCATAGCATGAATCACTTTTAGGCTACACTGAGGTAGCCTCATAAGTGTAGACTCCTCTATGTAACCCAAACCATGCAACTTGCAACTCAATTTCAACCACAAAATTGTAAGTAATCTTGCAGATGATTTCCTTATTATTAACCTGGCTCCTATATATTGATAAAGCCTTTACTAAACCATCATAATTCACCTTTGAAGGAAGGGCACAATAATTTGACATTAATCAGAGAAGATGAAGGGGGCTAAGAAGAAACTAAGTTGTCCTAATATCATGCTATGAAGGAGAAAGACTTTGATTTTGAGCATAAAAAAACTTGGTAGATAGGAGGTTGACTTCATATTGTATAGGACTTCAAAGGCAGTCCTCTTCCATTAAAATACATCTATTATGTATTAAAGGAATCTTAAATACCTATATAGAATCAAAAAGCTTAAATAATACCTCTCAACCATTCTTTTTAAGAGAAATCTTGAGTTGTTGCAAGCTGAAGAAACAATATAGATAGACTCTAGATCTATGCATTTGTGATCGAATTTGATTAGATTTGAATGTGGATTGATGAATTAATCTTCATCTCACATCGGTTATGTACTAAATAAATTATAGGTACTTATATAAGATCAATATTTTTTAAATGAAATCATGAGTTGTTATAACTTGTTTGACTATAAACCTGTCGACTAATGGAAAGTTTGGCAATAAGCCGGAGTTGGAGTTTTCTGAGCTATATATATCATGGGATACGATAAAAAAGGCCTGAGCTTGGTTTGTTATGTGCTAATACGAATATATAAATATTTCAAGGATAAGCTTTAATGACATATATTAGTTAGCTGCTGATCAAGCCATTGACGTCCCGATTCACCGAACGTCACCTGGGACTGCAACATTGATTATTAAAAACCTTGGACCACAAAAACAACAATCAAATTTACTCGATTCGAGCCATGAGAACTGGTAGCATCACTCTATTTTACTAACTACCTCCTTCCGTCAGTGCGCCACTTGTCCCCAGGATCTAAAACATTGTTTACAGAGGATAACATACAATATACCTCCACTTCACATCAAAGTGATTAGAAGTGACGAGTTATATATGCATGCATCTATCTATCTATCATGAAGTTAAAAGCATTGTTTAAAGATGAACCTTGTAGCTCGAGTCATGGACACTCCTTGCAGTCGCACTACCGAGAAATATGGGTGAAAACATCGATGCCAAAGGATGGTGGTTCAATGGATTGCACAGGCTCTGATACTTTACGTGGCTCTATGAATTTTTTTTTTTTTTGGGGGGGGGGGGGGGGGAAGAGTTCGTATTCATCTGGTCCTTCGTTGAGGAAATGAAAAAAAAAAAAAAAGAATGACTTTATTATTAAGATAGTCGCCCCTTCATTCTCTTTCAACCGCAGGAGATACAGCAACTGGAGGTTTTAAATATATAGTTGTATGCATCTTGTTAAATTTTAAGTTGCTCACGATTGACTCCTCATGGAGTCCAGACAATGAGCTTGATGGATTGAATCAGCTTGAATATATGCCTCCTTTGGTGCCCACTGGACTTTGAAGAAGATGCTAAAATATAATATAGGTGGATTCGTCCGAAGGAGAAAGAAATTAAAATGTTGGTATTATATATAATCAAATATCTTTCAATAATCAAGGTGATTTTTGAAAATCTCTATGGGCGGCAGTACACAATTTTATAGCATGGGAGGGGTCCTGAAATTTGGTTTTGCTGATAAGCCAAGTGCTACCATCAATGGGAAATCAAGGTTTCCTTGAGAACCATAACTAATGACATTTAAATTTGTTCAAAAATAAATGAATTATTTTCTTTGATTAAAACAATTATATTTGCTCAAAAAAAAATATTATATATATGTCTAAGCACAATCACATTAATGAATATAGCAAACCAAAAGTCAAGCATCATGTGAAATATTATTGAGAGAATAACATAATACATTGTACGTACGGTTGGAAGGTGTTAATTAATACTCAAGCGAGCAACTAAAATATTATTTCACATTCTTGATCTCATATATATATATATATATATATATATATATATATCTTTGGTAAGATGAGGGAGCGAAAAAAAAATTCAAGCTCTTGTAATTTTAAATTACACCTCATTCTTTCTTTAGTCCATCCAATGATATAATCATGTTAGAAATAATCGGCACAATGATATTAATTATAATTACATCTACAATGCATGTGAATTGCAATGCAAGTTGCTTGTTAGCAAAGAGAGGTTAAGGCTCCACTCATACCATATTAGTTTTAAAAAATAATAATAAAATAAATCTATAATAAATATTTATATAATCATATAATAAGATAATCTGTGCATTGGTCTCATTCAATTTAAACAGTATATTGTGATTTAAATTATTACAATACTTTATATAATGATTCTTGTTAAATCAACAATCTTTCATTACGGGTGATCAAATATCTTTATCATATGATATCGAGGAATACCGGCCCAATGATCAAAAGTATATAGTGTACGTGTGATAATATATATCAGCATAAATTTAGCATTATATAAAAATCACAGATAGGAAGGCCAATCTGTAATGTTTTTATTTTTTAATTATTATTTTTAATTTTGACTTCGAGAGGGTGCATCACTGTCGAGTGCGTGCTTCTGTTAGCCACGTGTCCCAAAAAAATCACATGGGTGATTGGCGCCCGCACCGCCCAAAGGTCAGAAACCACGACGTCAAATACGCGATCGGACGTCACGAGGGGGGCCTCGGACCGACCGGAGTGAAAATATCCCAACAAACACCTGCCACCTGTTCGTTGAAAGAAAATATCCCGTCTTGCCGAGTGGCGCCCCCAACGGGTCCGGCTGCGTTATTTATTTACGGGACGTTCCATGGAAGGCATGGAAACCTGCACCTTCTTCATTGCGATAAGCTCGAAATTTATACGATTTTAAAAATAAAAAAGAGGATTAAATTAAATTTAAATACATTTATTTTTTATTTTATTTTTTAATTTTTATAAATATATTCAAAGACGAATAGAATGATCGAGTTTTTAATTTAATTATATTAAAAGATAGCTAAATTTATCTGTGTGTGCTTATGTCTTTTGAATATAAATTGGGTTGATTTTTTTATTCTTAAATTAGATATTAAAAATAAAAAATATAAAAAGATAGAACACTTTGAGATTCATATGAATTAAAAAAGAATAAAATGATCGAATTCTGAACTTGATTATTATAATTTAGTATAAATTTAATTACTTTCTTTATTTTTGGATTCATATAATTTATGAATTTCTAAAAAAATAAAAAAATAAAGTAACTTTAAAATCCATGTTGATCCAGGGTAGAGAAGGTGAGCTTTGACCATATTTAAGTCTACATCTCTTTATGTATATATATATATATATATATATATATATATATATATATATATATATATATATATATATATATATATATAATGATTAATTATAATCAAGCTTATTTTGATTATTTTTTCATCCTTTAATTCATACCATTTATAAATTTTAATAATAAAAAGAAAAAAAGTCGAGTTTATCCGAGTTTCATGTGAATTTGAAGATAAAGATGACGAAATTCTACACTATCATATTTGAATGTAATAAGTCTATTTTTTTTCCTTCTCCCCCCCCCCCCCCTCTCTCTCTCTCTATACACACACACATACGATTCTATAAACTAATCTAATCCATTAACAATTAGAACAAACTACACATCACTTTTTAATATAAGCTGATGTGGCTGATCCTACATCGTCAAAGTAAACAGTAAGCAAATGGTGAACTGACGGAGCCCAACCTCGGCTCATGGGATAGCCTTGGCCTTCGAGGTCCCCCTCAGCCTCCGATGTCCCCCTCGGCCTCGAGCGTCAACCTCGGCCTCGGCCTCGAGCTTCCATCTCGGTCCGGCCACCATGGCTGGTAACCCGCTGCCTCGAGCCATCTGACACGCCCACGTGGCCCACCAACCGCCTACAGCGGCCACGTGACCCATCACTCACCTGCAACAACGCGTGGCCATACCTCGTAACGGCGCATGTCTGATGCAACCATATCCGTCTGTCACCCGCAGCGTCGCGTTCGGCAGGTGGCAAGCGAGAAAGGACACCTCTGACAGGCTATTGCGATCCGTCACTGTCAGCCTTGCTTCTCGTCTGTTAGTGGACAAAGGCACCTCGAAGTCAGCAACCTTCTGGAAGCGGAAAAAGAGAAACTGTCGGACAGGTATAAAAGCCCACACTCATAACGAGGAAGGATTCTGAACTCTAGCTCTCTAGCTTATTTTCTGCTAGTTAACTCTTGTCTGCTCCCGAGTGGCTGACTTGAGCATCAGAGGGTCTCCATCGGAGCGTCCGGTCTCGGGGACTTTTCTTGCAGGAGCCCAGTGAGGGAGATCTCCGTTTTCCCGGCATTCAAGGAAGGTGACTTGGTGTCAACAGATTGGCACGCCAGGAAGAGGGATTAAGAAAGAAGAGCTTCGAACCAGTCAGTGACAACTTCTCTTTCCCTGAGCTCCCAAACAATGGTGATGACTCGTGCACAAGAAGTCTCCACCAGTCACACCGAGGGGCAGCGTCAGGTGCTGACCCGTTAGCGGTTTGCCCATCTGCTCCCTGACTAACGTCCCTGCACCACCACGTATTAGCTTCAAGAAGACCGCCTCGCCGCCCTCACCATGCAGATCCAATCCCTGGTGGCGGCGTCCTGCAGCAGCAACCGCGGCCACGCAGCAGCCAGGACCACTCTCGTTAGTTTCGGGAGTGGTCTAACCTAGCCAACACTCTTCTCAAGGGAGGTCTCCCCCCGAGAGGCTCGCCACGTCGCACTTCACCCAGGCCTCACCGTCGGGAAGCCTCCAAGAGGCCCCGGTCGCCCTCCCGACACGCTAGTGCTTCTCCCAAGCAGCGGCACAAGAGGGAGGCGGAGCGTTCCCGTCAGCATCGCCGCCATTCTTCCCCCTCCTCAGAATCCTCGAGGGAGGGGTCCTTCGAAGGCCGAATAGCCTGCCGGGCTGAGCGCCGGCTCGACGAATACAATCAGTGGCTGGAGGAGCTAAGCCACCGGATCACCAACCCACCAGAGGTGGAATATGATAGCCGGCCACCGCTGTTCCGCCGCATCATGGAGGAACCGATATCAACCCGGGTCTGCCTTCCTCAGCTAGACCCGTACGATGGGACCACCGATCCCCTGGACCATTGGAGAGTTACAAGGTTCTCATGCAGGTCCGGAGGGCAACCGATTCACTCCTCTGCATCACCTTCCCCACCACCTTGAAGAAGGCTGCTCAAGCCTAGTACTCCCGCCTGCCGCTGCAGAGTATCAACTCCTTTCGCCAGTTGGAGAGGGCCTTCCTGGCCCATTTTGATGCATGTCGAAAGATTCCAAGGGTGGCGAAAAGTCTTTTCTCTGTCTAGCAGAAGGATGGTGAGTCCCTGCGGGACTATATCGCTCGGTTCAAAGAGGCTGCCCTAGAGGTTTACAACCTCGAGGACTTTGTGGCCACTTTGGCCTTGAAGCAGGAGCTCCATCCCTTCCGCTTTGCATATTCTCTTGACAAGAAGCCGCCCGGCTCCTACGCTAAGCTCTTGAGCCGGGCCCAAAAGTACATCTGCGCCGATGAGGCCAACTCCTCCCGATGCGAGGCTAACGGAAGCACCACCAAGAAGCCGGCCCATCCAGAGCCTGCTGAAGTTCATCCCAGGAGGCCCAAGCCTTCTCGCCAACCAGACAACCGTCCTCGGGCTCCAGCACCGAGGGATGGCCCGTTCACCCCCCTGCTTGCTCCTATCTCCCATATCTTGCTGGAGATCGAGGGCGAGTCGTACCTACCACGCCCTCCTCCACTGAACCCGAAGACCCTCCGCAACAAGAACCTGTACTGCCGCTACCATCGGACCACAGCCACGACACCGTCAACTGTCGCCAACTGAAGAAGGCGATAGAGGACCTTATCCAGCGGAACCACTTGGGAAAGTTTGTTCAGAGGAACAACCCGAGTGCCTCTGGTCCGTAGCGCCTCCGCCGCCTATTATCGACAATGCTCCGACAGAGAAGACGGTAGTTATGATTTCCTGGGGGGCAGGCGGCCCGCCCAAGAGGCCAAGGTGGGAGGGAGAGTTAGATTCTGTAATTCCTTTTTCTAAAAGGAACCTAGAGGGGGTGGTTAACAAAAATGATGACAGCATCATCGTGTCTATGATGATCGCTATGAATCCGGTAAAAAGAATTCTTGTTGACAGTGGAAGCTCAGTGGACGTGTTGACTTATGACGTCTTTGTTCATATGGACCTATCTCCCGAGTCACTTCGGCCCGTTGCCACCCCCTGAAGGGTTTTACCGAGGACTCTGTGAAGGTCGAGGGAGAGATCACTCTCCCTGTCATGGCCAGCATGCCCCCACGTCAAAGCACGGTATTTATGAGCTTCCTCATGGTCCGGGTGCCCCTTGCTTACAACGTCATCCTTGGAAGGCCTGGACTTAACCTTCTGGACGCTATCATCTCCACCAAAAGGCTCCTCGTGAGGTTTTCCACCAGCGAAGGGGTCGAGGAGATGCGGGGGGAGCATAACCCGCTAAAGCTTTGCTACCATATGGCCCCCAGTCCTCAGGGGGCGGTATATGCACCTGTACCAGAAGCACTGGATCCCCGAGACTCAGAAAGAAGAGGGGATCCGGCCGAGCATCTGCTGGCCTTCCCCCTAGGGGAGGACCCGATGAAGACAATCCATATCGGGGCTCTACTTTCGGAGGAGACCCGTGATCAACTCCTCGCTTTCCTAAAAGCCAACGCGGGGCATCCCGGAGGAGGTAATTACCCACCAGCTTAATATCAAGCCAGAGTGCTGACCCGTTTGGCAAAAGAAGAGAAGCTTCACCCCAGACAGGCAGAAGGCCATAGACAAGGAGGTGCGTAAGCTAGTGGCAGCCGGCCACATTAGCGAGGTGCACTACCCCGACTGGCTGACAAATATCGTCATGGTCCGCAAGGCCAGTGGAAGTTGAAGGATGTGCATGGACTTCACCGACCTTAACAAAGTGTGCCCCAAGGACAGCTTCCCGCTGCCTCGGATCGACCAGTTGGTGGATGGTACATCCGGCCATGAGACCCTCAGCTTCATGAATGCATTCTCGGGGTACAACCAGATCAAAATGGACCCGGCCGATGAGGAGGCAACCTCCTTTGTAACCGAGAAGGGGATATACTGCTACAAGGTGATATCATTTGGGTTGAAGAATGCGGGGGCTACCTACCAGAGGTTGATGAACAAGGTCTTTGAGGACCAGATCAGGCATAATATGGAGGTATACGTGGATGACATGCTGACCAAGAGCGCCCGAGTTGCCGATCATGTTGCCGACCTAGCAGAGACCTTCGGTAACCTTCGCCAATACCAGATGAGGCTGAACCCCCGCAAGTGTGCCTTCGGGGTTACAGCAGGCAAGTTCCAGGGCTTCATGGTGATACAGCGGGGAATCGAAGCCAACCCCGATAAGATCCGAGCCATTCTGGACATAAGGCCCCCAGCTAACAAAAAGGAGGTGCAGCGCCTGACCGAGAGGGTAGCATCTTTGAGCCATTTCTTGTCCAAGTCAGCGGAAAGGTGTCTACCTTTCTTCAAGGCATTGCGCAAGGTCAACAGCTTCGAGTGGACGAAGGAATGCCAGGAGGCCTTCGAGGAGCTGAAGAAATTTTTATCCACTCCTTCATTGTTGTCCAACCAAGAAGCGAGGAGGAGCTTTTTCTATATCTCACGGCCTTGCTCGAGGCCGTCAGCTCTGTACTTGTTCGCATGGATGACGACGGGGTACAGAAGCCAGTCTACTACACCAGCAAAGTACTCCATGATGCCGAGATCACGTACTCTCAGACCGAAAAGATTATATTTGCCTTGATTGTCTTCGCACAGCGCTTCCGACCTTACTTCCAAGCTCAGCCAATCGAGGTGCTCACAGACCAACCCCTCCAGACCATCTTATCCCATCCTGATACCTCTGGTCGGCTAGCCAAGTGGGCCATCAAGTTGGAGAGTTTGACTTGTCTATTCGGCCGAGGTCAGCAATGAAGTCCCAAGTATTAGCCGATTTCTTGGTCGAGTGCACTTGGGCCGAGGAGCATTCGGATGAGTCATGCCCGGAGGCATGCTTGGAGTCTCCCATGGCTGAAGCATGAGAGGAAGACTGGATCCTTCATGTTGACGGAGCATCGAATTCCCAGGGGAGTGGGCCGGACTTATCCTTGCGAGCCCCGAGGGGGAGGTGGTGAAGTATGCCCTCCAATTTCTTTTCCCAGCCACCAATAACCAAGCAGAATATGAAGCCTTGCTGGCGGGGATGAAGCTAGCCAAGGAGCTCGATGCGAGGCATCTGAGGGCCTTCACGGACTCTCAGCTTGTCTCTGGACATGTCGCTGGAGAGTACGAGGCCAGAGACCCAACTATGTCCCGATACTGAGCAAGGTGCAATCCCAGGCCTCTTAGTTTCTCTACTTCCGCATCAGCTATATTCCCCGGGCGGAGAATGCTAGGGCTGATGCGCTGTCTCGCTTGGCCACTTCGGCCGATGGGACCTTAGGAAGGACATACATGGAGCACCTGCAAGTCCCAAGCATTGAAGCAGCATCGGAGAATCTGCCAGTCGCGTAGGAGCCCTCATGGATGGACGCTTACATTCGATACCTGATCGATGGCGCCTCCCTGAAGACCCAGCTGAGGCAAGACTGCTCAAGCGGTAGGCCCCGAAGTTCTTGCTAATGGATGGAAAGCTTTACCGAAGGTCATTCTCGTACCCAGTTCTCAAGTGCGTCGGCCCTACTGAAGCATATTACATCCTGCGAGAAATCCATGAGGGCATCTGTGGAGTCATCTAAGGGGCAGAGCCTTGGCGTACAAGGCCCTGCGACAAGGGTACTACTGGCTGACCATGAGGGACGACGCGGCTGAGCTCATCAAGAGGTGTGACAGTTGCCAACGCCATGCCAGCATCCAGCGACAGCCGATGTCCCAGTTGACCCCCTTGTCGGCACCATGGCCCTTTGCCCAGTGGGGTATGGACATCTTGGGGCCATTCCCTCCAGCCTCCAGTTAGCGCAAGTTCCTGTTGGTGGCCGTCAACCACTTCACCAAATGGATCGAAGCCGAGGCACTCGCCAAGATCACTGAAAGCAAGGTGAGGTCCTTCTTCTAGAAGTCCGTAATATGCCGGTTCGGGTTGCCACATACACTGGTCACCAACAACGGTCGGCAGTTCGACAACGCACCCTTCTGAGGATTCTGCACCAAGCTGGGAGTTCGTCAGCTGTTCACTTCGGTAGGGCATCGTCAGACCAACGGAGCGGCCGAGGTGACCAACCGCATCATTCTCCAAGGACTTAGAGCCCGGCTGGATGACTGCAAAGAACGATGGGTGGAGGAGCTCCCAAATGTGCTGTGGGCCTATCACACCACGCCGCAAGCCCCCATTGGGGAGACTTCCTTCAGCCTCATCTTCAGGTCTGAGGTCGTTATCCCGATGGAGATTGGCTCCCCGAGCCCCAGGATGGAGGCATACAGCAAGAAAGATAATCCAAACCAGTTGCGGGCCAACCTAGACCTGGTGGAGGAGGTACGGGACCGAGCGCGGATCCAGATAGCAGCCTACCGACAGCGAACGGTCAGGTATTACAATGCTCGTGTCCGCCCTAAGAATTTCTTGCCGGGAGACCTAGTCCTCCGGCGAGCCGAAGTTTCAAAACCAACGGAAGGAGGCAAGTTAGCACTGAACTGGGAAGGGCCCTATCGAGTTACTGAGGTGCTCCGTCACGGAGCGTACAAAATTGAAGAGCTGGATGGAAAGCCACTCCCACGGACGTGGAACGCTGATAACCTCCGTCGGTATTATCAGTAGTGTACCCTCTCTTTATATTAAATTTCATGCTTGAATTCTTCTGGGCTTTCACCCCCAACTTGATATTAATGAATGAGTTTGAGTAACCCAGTTTTTCAGCAAAAAGCTCAAGGCCAGCTCGGCACAGAAAGTCTAATGTACCATTGGCATTGAAGACCGGTGTACCACCAGCTCCCCAAAGCCCGAGGCTAGCTCGGCACAGAAAGTCCAATGTACCATTGGCACCGAAGACTGATGTACCATCGGCTCCCAAAAAGCCCAAGGCCTGCCCGACATAGAAAGACCGATGTACCATCGGCACTGAAGACCGGTGTACCATCGGCTCCCAAAGCTCGAGGCCAGCTCGGCATAGAAAGTCCAATATACCATTGGCACCGAAGACCGATGTACCATCGGCTCCCAAAAGTCCGAGGCCAGCTCGGCACAGAAAGTCCAATGTACCATTGGCACCGAAGATCGGTGTACCACCGGCTCCCAAAAGCCCGAGGCCAGCTCGGCACAGAAAGTCCAATGTACTATTGGCACCAAAGTCCGGTGTACCACCAGCTCCCAAAAGCCTGAGGCTAGCTCGGCACATAAAGTCCAATGTACCATTGGCACCGAAGACTGGTGTACCATCGGCTCCCAAAAGCCCGAGGCCAGCTCGACATAGAAAGTCCAATGTACCATTGGCATCGAAGACTGGTGTACCACTGGCTCCCAAAAGCCCGAGTCCAGTTCGGCACAGAAAGTTCAATGTACCATTGACACAGAAGCCTGAGCCTTCCTCGGCGTCCCAAGGTCGATGTTCCATCGGTCCCCAGAAACCCGAGTCTTCCTCGGCGTCCCAAGGCCAATGTTCCATCGGTCCCCAGAAGCCCGAGTCTTCCTCGGCGCCCTAAGGCCGATGTTCCATCGGTCCCCAAAAGCCCGAGTCTTCCTCGGCGCCCTAAGGCCAATGTTCCATTGGTCCCCAGAAGCCCGAGTCTTCCTCGGTGTCCCAAGGCTGATGTTTCATTGGTCTCCAGAAGCCCGAGTCTTCCTCGGTGTCTGAAAGTTTATGTTCCTGGGGAGTAGTCTCCCATTAGCACTGGATATCTGCCCCATCGGTGCCTGGTGGCACGAGGCCGGCACAGTCCTTGTCCTGGCCTTGATTTTCCCGGGGTCCGGCCCTACATAACTAAAGTGAGGTCACTCATGAATAAGTAAAAGCTGACCCCAGTGCCGACAAAGCCCCCAGGGGTCCCACATCGGCAATCCGAGGACTCAAGTGCAACACGTTGAAGTTAGCCAAAAAATAATTTCATTAATGATAAAGTGTTTACAAAATGCCGACTAAGTCAAACTTAGTACAAAAATAAAAAGGAAAAACACTACAAAGTCAAAGGTCGGCCGCGGGCTTGTCATCGGAGGGGGCCCCCTCGGACCCTTGGTTCGGCTCTATATCCGTGGCCCGAGGGAGGTCCAGAACCCGGGCCACCTTCCTCTTGGCATCACGGAACCCCTGAAGATAGGCATCTGCGTTAGCTTCGGCTAGCTCGTCAGCAAAGCGGTCGGACTCCTTGAACTCTTCCACCGCTGCTACGACTCGGGCCTCGGCGGCTGCCTCTACTTCTCGGGCCCGCGCCTCCTTCTCCTCCGCCATGGAGACTGCCTCCCTCTCGGCCTCTTTGGTGCGCGCGGCCCTAGCCTCGACCGCCTGGATGGCCGAGCCTAACTCGGCGATATGGAGGTCCCGGGCCTCAATGGTGCTCTCGGCCTCGCAGAGCTGGCTAAGTGCCGCCCAGAGCCAGTTAGCTTCAGTCTCCGCTTGGATGGCGGCCTCCCTTGCCTCGGCAGCATGGTTGTGTCTCGCTGCCTCTAAGGCCTTTTTTGCCGCCTCCATGTTCCTCTCTGCCGCCTCGGCCCGGGCCTGGGCCTCCTCAGCATCCCGATGGGCCTGGCGGATGGTGGCCTCCCATTCATCGAGCACCTCCCTGGTGGCTCCTAGGGAGTTTGTCACCTGCATCCGAAAGGTCAGTCATGCAAACCAAGGGATTATTGAAGCTAAGGGTAAAAAAAAAGAGCCGCTTACCCAAACGAGGGCTGAGTAGGTCTCCTTAAAGAACCTGGTCGCTCCCAGATGCCGGAGCTCCTCCTGGAACTCGGGCAGGAAGACCTGGGACATGAGCTGCTCAGCTTGGTGCCCGTCATTCATCAGGGAGAATCCGCGGGGGGTCGGCTCGACCCTGCTCTCCTCGGCGGCCTCAGCGTGCTCGGGCTCAATCCGCGGGGGGCTACCACCGGCATTTCTCCATGGGGTGGGCTCACCGCCGCTGGTGGCTCTGCGCGCCCTGCTCTGCCTCCATTGGAGTTGGCTCGGCAGGCACCTGGGGCTCCTCTGTTGCCCCCTCGCCTCCTCCGGAGGGGTGTCGGCTGTCAAGTCCACTGCTGGGACAGTCGGAGGCTCTTGGCGCTCGGTAAGCTGGTAGACCCGCACCATCGAACGCTTGGGCACCGGGGGCTGCTGCCCCTCGCTTGGCCCTGCCCTGGCCCTCATCCTCTTGATGGCGGCCTTCCTGAGTTTGGCTGCTGGGACCTTCATCACTGCGCAATGTCGGTCGGAGTTAGTAAAAAAAAAAAAAAGGAAAGAAAAAGAGAGAGAATGAAATTTAGATAAGTATGGGGACATCTGCTACCCACCGCTTCGGGTGGTGAGGCCCGCCAGCCGGAGATTATCCTCCGACAGAAGCAGGTTGTACCTGGGGATGTCGATGGTTAACAGTTGCCCCAGTGCTTCTTTGTCTCCCGAGAGAACGGTGGAGTTCATGTTGGGCCGAAGGTTAGGGTCACCCCACCCGGGCTTAACTTGGTCAAGGTCCGCAAAGAAGAACCAGGACTTCCATCCCTTGACAGAAGAGGAAAGGAGCAACTTAAGGACACGATCGGGTCGGGGCTGGAATAGCCACCAACTCGCCTGCTGCCTAAGGTATAGAAACTACGAAAGAGGGAGAGTCGGGCGTGATCTGGAGGTGGTGGCAAAGAACTACAAAGGCACAAATGGTCCGAAGGGAGTTTGGGACTAGCTGGGAGGGGGTCAGAGAATAGTAGTCGAGGAGGTTAGTGAAGAAAGGATGAAAGGGCTGGCGGAGACCTAACCTAAAGGATATTTCGTAGATGGCCACTCTACCGGGCCGGGAAGAGACCACCCTGTCGTCGGGGGTTGGGAGGAAAAGCCCGATGTCTCGGGAGATCTGGTAACAGATCCTAATATTAGTCAGGTCCTGGCTTGTTACCATGGAGACAATCCCCGTCGAGGATTCTGCCCCCACCCTCTGGGAGGTGCCGGCAGTCGCTCGATGCTTTCATGCCGGAGCCCTGCGGGCGGCCTGCCGCTGGGCAATAGGAGTGCGATCCTTCGGATCGAAGGACCATGAGGGAGTAGGAGAAGGAGAGGCACGAAGCCTCACAGGAGAAATCTGGTCCTCGGGATCAACCGACGAGGACCAGGAGGAGAAGAAGCCATGGCAAAGGTTTGAAGGATGGGGAAGGCTTCGGGAAGATGTAGGAGCTAACCTGTGATAGAAATGGCAAACACCGGTTCTTGGGTTGCAGGGGAGGTCAAGGGACAGAAGAAGACAAAGACAGCTGAAGCAAAGTGGCGAAATCTGGCCTTCACCCGGGTTTTATCAGTTTTCAAATCATCCCGCCTCTTCTGGCCAGCCACGCGGACCCTCGCTATAGGTTGGATTGCCTCAGCAGGCGCCCGGCGCGTGAGACGATCCGCCTCCGGCCAATGACGGGACACCGCTGACGTCAGCGTCATGATGACAATGATGGCGGCCACTTTTCGTGGGTTCCGAGAGAGCGGCCTTGCCTCGAGGACTGTCAATGCAGATCGGACGGACGACAGTGACTGCCCATTCACATCCCTCGAGTCGCCCGCACTAAGCTATCACAGCGCCCAGCGACACGTGTCCAGGGGCGGTTGGCATCGGACGGGGATCATCCACTTGGGAGGTGACACCCCTTTCGCTTCGCCAGGGTGGGTCCGCTTCGTCTCAGGGGCGAGAGGGCATCTGATGTGGCTGATCCTACATCGTCAAAGTAAACAGTAAGCAAACGGTGAACTGACAGAGCCCAACCTTGGCCTCGTGGATGGCCTCGGCCTCCGAGGTCCCCCTCGGCCTCGAGCGTCAGCCTCGGCCTCGGCCTCGGCCTCGAGCGTCAGCCATGGCCTTGGCCCTGAGCGTCAACCTCGGCCTCGGCCTCGAGCTTCCGTCTCGGTCTGGCCATCAGGGCTAGCAACCCACTGTCTCGAGCCACCTGACACACCCACGTGGCCCACCAACTGCCTGCAGCAGCCATCTGACACACCACTTGCCTGCAACAACGCGTGGCCATACCCCATAACGACGTACGCCAGATGCAACCATATCTGCCTACCACCCGCAGCGCCGCATTAGGCAGATGGCAGGCGAGGCAGGACACCTCTGACAGGCGGTTACAATCCGTCACTGTTAGCCTTGCTTTCCGTCTGTTAGTAGACAAAGGCAACTCGAAGTCAGCAACCTTCTGGAAGCGGAAAAAGAGAAACTGTCGGACAGGTATAAAAGCCCACACTCATAACGAGGGAATGATCCTGAACTATAGTTCTCTAGCTTATTTTCTGCTAGTTAACTCTTATCTGTTCCCGAGTGGCTGACTTGAGCGTCGGAGGGTCCCCACAGGAGCGTCTGATCTCCGAGGACTTTCTTGCAGGAGCTCGGCGAGGGCGATCTCCATTTTTCCGATGTTCAAGAAAGGTGACTTGGCGTCAACATGCAAATATAACTCTACTGGTTGTTCTTCTCCTATCAAATAACTCTACTGGTTGTTCTTCTCCTATCTAAAATTTAATCACATGAATGCATCCCAGGTGAAATTGCCAGGTGCCACCGACGCTGAAAATTATTAACGCACGTAACAAAGAGTGCGCATCATCTTTTAATAAACCACACCAGGGTAGGCTACTTAATCGTTGACGTATAAAATTTTAGCAGACATAATAATATATATTTTGTTTTGGATAGAGGGGAGCTACGTACGTACGTACGTACGCCAAGGGGCCAAGAAAGAAAGGACGAGTAATTCAGGCCAAAGAATAGAGCAGCTGTTTAAACCTTGGAACGCATGCAATAGCATGCAGTGCCGCTACTCAGCGATATATATAACAACAGAGAGCGCATGATGGCTTTGTTTGGGCGACATCCCGCTTCACCGACGCAAGGGGCATCCCTCGAGTGCACGGAACTGCCGCATGAAACCACGTAGCGCCTCTGAAAGCAATAGCTCCGTCCGAGAAGCTCTTCACCTGGCGCTGATGCGCCGCTGATCATGGTTGCTTTCCTATCATTGAGGGGTTTTTAATTTAACTTTTTTTCCTTGTCTCTGACCTTTCGTTAATGTGTTCCAGGCCCTTTCATGGAGAACAACCATTGGTGGGATAAGCAGCTATCAGAGAGTTAAATGTTGCATGCGAGGATAACTTCATCAGAGCATTAAGAAGCCTTGTCGTCGCGTTGGTTGCAGTCGTTTTAGCTGCATTCATTCTTGTCATGAATCCAGTTAATTAATAGGCACGTCTCCTTTTCCCCAACCAATTGCTTTCAGCTAGCGTACCAGTGCCAGTGCCACCAAGAATATCAACCAGGAGGGTCCCTTTCAGCCTTTCTTCTCTACCATCTCTTCATCTCAATTGGGGCACCTTAAAACACCTGTCACACCAGATCCGATGTTAAATTTATGGTGCAGCAATCCACCACGTATTTGTGAAAGAAACCCCAGAGTATGTAAGGTACCATACCAAAATATGATTACATCAAGTTTAAACTATTATCAATGAGTTAATTATTCATTATATTCAAACTAACAAATCCAAACAGTATTGAATAGTATTAAAAACAACAAAGTTTATTACCATGGCAATAATATTAACGACTCTCAAATTTCAACTAGAATAAATTTATGTCTCTACTAATTTCTTGAACCAGCAGCTATACGTACCCATAATCGATCCCTACTTAATTTTTAGTTTCTCAAAACATATATATATATATATTCATGAGTTAAAACCTAGCGAGTAAACCCTAATCATTCCTTATCGTAATCAGCTTATCAAGTAAGCATAAAAAAGTAGGCATGGCATGTCAAAATAATATTTTCACAAATAGCTGTGAATTACTAACCTTGGATGCACTAGCTAGCTCGCCCTTGAACGTAGTGCAGTTGTAATCAGTTGTTTAGATGCCTTACTATTTGTTTATTGTAATCAGTTGAGATGGAATAATTACAGCAGTGATGCAGTAAAACCGAAGAAGGTCAAGCTAATAAGCCATTGGAAAACTTAAGGTGAAAACTTTGTTAAATCTGCCCTTTTATTGTCCAAAATGTCGATGGGTCAGCAGAGAAATGATAGGTCCTTCACCTCGATCGAGCATTAGATATTGGCGTATATCAGCTGGAGGCCAGAAGACTATGGTGTGGTAAAAGGTTCTCTGAATTGAAGAGCATTGGTATGCACCAACTTCAATTCAAAAGCAAAGTCAGAATCCACCAAAACATGGTCACAAGTTTGGTTTTTGGTGACAATCTAGCCAGAGGAAAAACTTCATAAGGAGAAAATTATGAAAAAAAAAGCCATAACATCAGAAAATTAAAATTTTGAATGTTCAAAAATAGAGGAAAAATAGTACAAATAAAAAAAGAAAAATTGCTTGATTTATACATTAATTCAAAAGAATTTTTTATAAAGATTTCGAAACTTTTATTTTGATACACAAAAAATTATTTTATTCATATATTCTTTAACATCATTAAGCTATCATGTAAGAGGTCAAATTTACTTTTATAAAATTATGGCAGTATAATACACAGGTTTCTGAATGGCATGGTCGTCGATGCACACCAAAACGGAGCTGACGGCCTCTGAGGAAGTCGCAGATAAAGGAAGAGCTTTTCTCCTTCCTCAGGTTTAGACAACAGGGTGGCGTAGATAAGAATTCCTTAAGCTCACCAAAAGCTTGCTGACAATCCTTCATCCATTCAAAACCGTCTGCTCGGCGTAAAACTTTGAAGAAAGGTAGACACTTCTCCGCCGATCTTGACAAAAATTGGCTCAGCGCTGCTATCCTTCCGGTAAGCTGTTGTACCTCCTCTTACAGGTGATGGCCTCATATCAAGAATGGCCTGAATCTTCTCCGGGTTTGCCTCAATTCCCTGCCGGGTCACCAGAAAACCCAAGAATTTTCCTGCGGTAACTCCAAACGCGCACTTGCGCGGGTTAAGCTTGATTCTATGGAGTCGGAGGTTATGAAAAGTTTCCTCCAGATCAGTGATATGATTGGCGGCACAAGTGCTCTTCATCAGTATATCGTCCACATACACTCCATATTACGGTCGAGCTGACCTTTGAAAACTTTATTCATCAGTCTTTGGTAGATGGCTCCAGCGTTCTTTAATCCAAAGGGCATTACTTTAAACAATAAATGCCCTTCTCAGTAACAAAAGAGGTATGTTCTTCATCCGAGGGGTTCATGTTTATCTTATTATACCCCAAAAAGGCATCCATGAAACTAAGGAGTTCGTAGCCAGAAGTAGAATCCACCAACTGGTCGATCCGCGGCAATGGAAAACTGTCTTTAGGACAGGCTTTGTTAAGATCAGTATAGTCAATGCAGATTCTCCATCCTCCACTGGTCTTCCGGACCATGATCACATTAGCTAGCCAGTCAGGGTATTGTGCCTCTCGAATATGGCCGTCTATAAGCAATTTGTCTACTTCTTCATCTATAGTTCTCTGCCGCTCAGGAGCAAAACTCCTTTTTTTCTGATGGACCGGCCAACATTCTGGGTTGATATTAAGCCGGTGAGTGATCACCTTCGGGGGAATCCCAACCATGTCTGTCACTTCCAAGCAAAGATATCTGCATTCGCCTGCAAGAAGGTTAGGAGCTGACTCCGGGCTTCAGGAGAGAGGAGTTCGCCAATTTGCACAATCTTGCCTGGGTTGCCCCCTAGGGGGCAAGACACCAAATGCTCCGCCGGTTCCCCCCTCCGCTCGGTCTCCCTGGGGTCGAATGACTCGGCAGCTAAGGGAACCGCAACTGTCTGAGGACTGAGAGCTAGATGATAACAGGGTCTGACTGAGTCTACCTCCCCACGCATCTCGCCAATTCCTTGGTTGGTAGGGAATTGCACCAGTAACGTTTAGTGGATATAACCGCATCTAGCATATTTAATCCAGGACGACCAAGAATGGCATTATGTCAGGGGCACTCGGGCTACCAAGAAGTCCAGCATCACCGTGCTCTGACTCGGCGGCAACCCTGCCGTAGCAGGTAGGGTGATTTCGCCCTCCACCTGTATAGAATCCCCTGTGAAGCCAACCAGAGGAACAGCGACAGGTCGAAGAGGTCAAGAGATAAACCCATTCGAAGAAATGCATCATAAGTAAGCACGTTGGCGGAGCTCCCGCTATCTATTAGAATCCTTCTTACAGGATGCTTAGCGACCGTCATAGAGACGACGACGCTATCATCTTTTACAATACTTCCACCAGTCATATCTCCCCTAGAAGGGGTTACATTTTCTAACTCTCTCTCCTCTCGACCTCTTATAAAGCGATGCTCCTCCACGGGCAATCATTCCCACCATTCGCTCCGTAGGGGCATTATCGATGTTGGCCTGAGGCGGAGGAGGGCCCATCAAAGCTGGTACAAGCGGAGTCTCCTTCTTCTGGATGTACTACCCCAGATATCCCCTTTGTATAAGCTCTTCAATGGCCTGCTTCAGATTGCGGCACTCCTCAGTGTCGTGGCCATAATCTCTATGGAAACGGCAGTAGCGGCTTCTATCACAGCACCTTTCTTCAAGGGAGGTGGGCACCGCAAATAAGGCTCATTTTCAATCTCCATGAGGATATGGGCCCGGGGTGCAAGGAGAGGTGTAAGATGATCTTCTCTGGGGGCCAAGCTCTTGTGGCGGTCAGCTGGTCGGCGCGAGGGTTCAAACTTCTTGGGAGAGGGACCACTTGACTCTGGGCGAGCTGGCCTCTTCCCAGTCCTTCCTTCGACGCCCCTTCTCGACGAATCGGCCTCGTCGGCGCGGATGTACTTCTGCGCATGACTCAAGAGTCAGCATAAGAGCAGGGAGGCCTTTTGTCCAAAGAGTAGGTAAAACCGGGAGGGACGGAGCCCCCGCTTCAAAGCCAGAGTAGCCACAGCATCATCGAGGTGATAGACTTCCAGAGCCGCTACCTTGAATTGGGTTATAAAGTCCTTCAGAGATTCTCCATCTTGTTGCTGCACAGAGAACAAGCTGTCTGCCACTCGAGGAATCTTCCGACAAGCGTCAAAATGAGCTAGGAAAGATCTTTCCAGTTGTCAGAAGGAGTCAATGCTGCGCACAGGCAGACGAGAATACCAGGCACGAGCGGCCTTTCGGAGTGTAGCTGGAAAAGCAATACATAAGAGGGCATCAGTCGCCCCTTGAACCTGCATAATAGCCTTATAACTTTCAGATGATCCAGAGGGTCGGTGGTGCCATCATAAGGGTCAAGTTGAGGGAAACGGAACCTCATAGGAATAGGTTCCTCCATAATTCACCGAGTAAGAGGAGGATGGGTGTCGTAATCCAACCCCGGCTGATTGTTAATTCTTTGTCTAAGTTCTTCAATCTCCGGTCTTGTTCATCGAGACGCCTCTCCATCTGATCAGCCATCTTTCCTCCAGCTGGCTCAGGAAAGAAGATGAAGACCGGCGATACCACTGGCGGTGCTCCCTTTGTGGCTCCTTACCCCATCGCCGCCTGGCAGGTGGACTACCCGAGGAACGGGTAAGGGAGCGTGATCCATCCTGGGAGCCTTGAGAATGAAACACCGAGGCGTAGGGGTGGAGAGGCCTTGTAGGAGGGGATCTTCCCCGGGTAGACTGCCGGCTAACAGGGGTGGCCGATCTAGAATGCAAAGGTGTCTCGAACCGCCGTCTGGCTCCTCTGGAATGTTGCTCCTGCAGTTGCTGGACCATCCCAACAAGGGTTTGAACTTGCTGTGTGAGGGTGGCCAACTGGTCTTGGGGAGTAGATGATACCGATGGTGGTAAGGAAGCAACAAGAGGGCTTAGCCGGACCAGCTCGGTTGGGTCAGGGTTTCCCTCAATCCGATCAGGAGATGAGAGATGCCCCCCAGATCCCTGGGAAAGGTCTTCCTCCGAAGATCTAGTCTTCATGCTAGGAAGATCAGAGTTATCTGAAGGAGTCGAAGGTTCGCCCCCTACCTGGCGCGCCAATCTGTTGATGCTTGATCAATCTGTTGATACTTGATCATCAGAAAGATAGAAAAATTTTTTTTGTGCAAGATCTCCGGCTGAAAGAAGAATGAAAATCCCCTTCCTCCCTGAATTCTAGCCCCTTTTATACTCCTTGAATTTTCGAAGAAAAAATCGCTCCCTGGCTTTCGTCATCATGTCGTCAGCTTCAAGTCATATTTCCCTTTCTTTTCCTTTTTCTTATCGAATGAGATTAATGTGTAAGATTAGTGTATAAGATTAGTGGTCAGTCACAGCGAGGGCTTGCCATGTGATGGTTTACTGTTAATCAACACCAGAGGCATTAAGGAACTTTCCTTGGAAGTCAAGGATCGTCATGATGGGTTTCAATCTTTCCAAAGGAATGTCAGAGTTAGTGGAAAGTTATCTGACTCTAAAACAGGTGCTCACTATCTCCTTTATTTGAGCTTTTCAATGAATGGTGACATTCTGGCATTTGTCTTATCCAAGCCATTTAAAGCGCTATGATGTTTGATGATTCTTGGGCTCTGTTCCAGACACAACAGCTTGTAGCGTTAAGTGCTCATAATATGGAAATAGTTTTGAAAGGTCGGGGCATATAGCCCAAAGCAGGGGGCCGTCCAGGACCGAGAGGTCGCTCAGGACCTGGGGGGCCACCCTTGACCAGGGGGCCGCCCGGGACCTGGGGGCCACCTTTGACCGGGAGGCCGCCCAGACCCTGGAGGCTTCCCAGAGCTCGGGGACCGCCCAGAGCTTGGGGGCCGTCCAAGACCTAGGGGCCGCCCAGACCCTGGGAGCCACCCAGGACTTGGGGCCACCCAGGACCGGAAGGCCGCCCAGACCTTGGAGGCCGCTCAGAAGTCGAGGACCGCCTAGAGCTTGGGGGCCGTCCAGGACTCGGGGGCTGCCCAGGACCGGGAGGCTGCCCAGACCCTGGAGGCCGCCCAGAACTCGGGGACCACCCAGAGCTTGGGGGCCATTCAGAACTTGGGGGCCGCCCAAGTCCGGGAGGCTGCCCAGACCCTGGAGGCTGCCTAGAGCTCGGGGACCGCCCAAAGCTTGGGGGCTATCCAGGACCTAGGGGCCGCCCAGGACCTGGGGGCCACCTAGGACCGGGAGGCCGTCCAGACCCTAGAGGCCTCCCAGAAGTTGGGGACCGCCTAGAGCTTGGGGTCCATCCAGGACTTGAGGGTCGCCCAGGACCGGGAGGTCACTCAGGACCTTGATCAGGGGGCCGCCCAGGACCTGGGGGCCACCTTTGACCGGGAGGCCGCCCAGACCCTGGAGGCTGCCCAGAGCTTGGGGACCATCGAGAGCTTGGAGGTCGTTCAGGACTTAGGGGCTGCCCAGACCCTAGGGGCCGCCCAGGACTTGGGGGCCACCCAGGACCGGAAGGCCGCCCAGACCCTGGAGGCCACCCAGAAGTCGAGGACCGCCTAGAGCCTAGGGGCCGTCCAGGACTCGGGGGCCGCCTACACTACAAGAAAATACTGAAATAGCGACGCAAATTTAGCAACGCATAATTGCATCGCTAAATTGCGACCACTTTGCGACGCCTTTGTGACAATAAAATATTGCGACGCATTAGCGACTCATTAGCAACCCAATTAACCAAAAAATCCAAAAAAAAATTAAATTTTAATATTGCGACGCAAATATTGCATCGCAATATTTTAAATTAATTTTTTATGAAATATAAATATCAATAAAAATATTGCGACGCAATATTTGCGTCGCAATGTTTTTAACAGAATTAAATATTTTAAATAGTGACGCATTAGCGACGCAATAAAATAGATAATTAGAAAAATTATTTTTAATTTAGTGATGCACCAATTGCGTCGCAAATAATTGAAATTAAATTAAATTTTATAAAATCTAATTATCAGAAAAAATATTGCGACGCATCACAGTGCGTCGCAATGTTTTTAAAAGAATTAAATATATTAAATAGCGACGCATTAGCGACGCAATAAACTAGAAAATAAGAAAAATTATTTTTAATTTAGCGACGCAACAAATGCATCGCAAATAATTTAAATAAAATTATATTGTTTAAAGTACAAATAGTTTACAAAATATTGCGACGCATAACAGTGCGTCGCAATGTTTTGAAAAGAATTAAATATTTTAAATAGCGACGCCTTAGCGACGCAATAAAAATGGAAAATAGAAAAATTATTTTTAATTTAGCGACGCAACAATTGCGTCGCAAATAATTTAAATGGAATTATATTTTTTACAGTATTAATATTTTAAAAAAATATTGCGACGCCAACCAGTGCGTCGTAATATTTTGAAAAGAATTAAATATTTTAAATAGCGACGCCTTAGCGACGCAATAAAC